>PVJA010000491.1:0-53489 GCA_004027025.1 Myocastor coypus
AAACAAGAAAAAAAAAAAAAAAAAAAGAAAGACTTTTAAGATGTAATCTCAAACATCTCTTTTGATTTTCTAATCTACTTGTTGAAATTATAATCTTTCAGGTCCAATTCAAATTTAAACTTTTCTTAAAGCAAACCTGTAAGCTTTAGAATAATCTGAGCCCTCATACTCACTCTTGCAGCACTTAGAAGTTTTGGGGGTGAATTATAACTTTTGTGTGCTCATTAGGTCACTTTTTCACTAAATGATGGGACCAGATATTTCTTTGATAGTATATTCTCCATTATGACCCTCTCTATTCATGGAAAATTTGACTATACATACATTTTGTATCAATACATGGTTTGTTAAAGGTATATAAAATATACCTCCTCTGGGATATATTTACTTCTGAGATAAAAACAGGGTTGGAATTATTTTCATACTTTTATAACTATAAAGTCAAAATTAAAAAGTATATTACCGTGGCATATCTTCTTTCAAAACTACATATGTTTCATCAGCTATTTTCTTAGAAAGAAAATAATTGTATTTATTGATTTAATGGGGGGATTTCAGTTGCAGAAAACACATTTATTTTATTTATTTATAAAATGTGTTTCAGTAATTTGCTAAGTGGTACTATTCTATAAGATCAATTTTAGTCAGAATTCTTTGGCTTGGCTATTCAAATTGCTCTTTTGAGCCTCACACAGGACAATGTCTACCCTCTCTATCTGCAAAAGTCAAAGAGTTTCTTTAGTTTTCAAATAAATATGCCTTTCATCCATCAGGGTGAAGAACAGGACTAAATACATATCAAGAATAAATAACACCATTAGTCAAAAGAATAGACTCATCAATCAGTCTCTGAGGTTAAATATTTGACAGGTACCAATGAGCTCTTTACAATATCACTTTTTAGAAATAAAGTCATTAAAGAAGTTAACCAAGGTGATTCCAAGGAGACTTTGAGGCTAACAGGGATAGAAGACGCCAGGTGGCCTCACATATTATTGTACGCTCAATTCAGCACCCAGATATACTTCATGATATTTTTTGTTTGTTTTGTTTTTTGTCTTTTTGAGACAGGGTCTTGTTATACAGTTGAGGCTGGCCTTGAGCTCACTTTTGTAGCCCAGGCTGGCCTCGAACTTGCACCAATCCTCCTGCCTCAGCCTCCCGAGTGCTGGGATTACAGGCGTGTGCCACCACGCCCAGCTTACTTCATGATATTTGTACATGACTCAAAGTGCTAAAAATGTTAACACTTTCACAAGAAAAAAAATGGCCCACAAGTCATTCAAACATATTAGAGCACAGGGCAACGTAAATATTTACAAATACCATAGTGTTATTCACAATATTTTTTGACTTTTTAAGAACTAAGACATTGCATCATAAAATGGGGCCATATTCTTTCTGAAAGTATTTGAAATATGTTTGCCTTGCTGGAAATTTCTCTTGAAAACAGATGTATGGCAGACTGTCTTTGAGTACACTCCTTTCTGTGTGATCATCAGTCTGATAGAAATGGAAACACTAATATCTGTTTACTTTACTGGAATTTATAAGTCTTCTAATCATGTAGACAAAATGAAATCTACCATGTTTGACAACCCGCACGAAGCTGCCTCTGTCCTGTGCCTCAGGCAGTGCACCTGGCTCTCGGCTCTCCCCACTGAACTCCTTCATTCAACCCTGAAGACTGGAGGGCTATGGTGAGGATATGGCATGCTTGTTCTGCTCTGAGACTCTGGGTTGTATTTTTAATTTGCAAAACTACATGACAAATACCTACATAAAGAAGCAAATGAGACACAAGAGAACCCGAATACCATTTAGATATCCAGATTCATGTACAAGAAAAAAATGTTTGAAACGTTTGAAGCTTATACCAAATACAAATCTTTCACAAAACTGCCACATGGTGAAAACTAACCTGAATTCTTACTTATTTATTTCAGTTATCATCTCCTTGACAATAATAGCTCCCCAGATTCCTAACTCTATTACATAAAATTAGCTGACTCTCATTCATTCTCCCTGTTTCAGTCTCTTTGTCTCTTTGTCTCCTTCTTTGCATTTCTCTCTGCCTATCTGTCTCTCTCTGTCTCTATCTCTGTCTCTCTGTCTCTTTATCTGTGTCTCTCTCTGTGTCTCTCTATCTCTTTTTGTCTCCGTCTCTGTCTTTCTCTGTCTCTCTCTCTCTCTCTGTCTCTCTCTCATATATAAACCAATAGTGTCCTTATTTCTATCTCAGGTAACTGTTCATCTTCAACAATACTAATCAATAATTGAAACTATGGGGCTGAGTGGAGGAGCAGGGTGCACCGTTGGAAAACATGGCTGCTGGCCTCTGATTGCCTACTGAGGCTGCGTGCATGTCCTGTAAGATCATGTTTTCTATAATCTTCAGGAGACCAGGAGATGGAAGCAGCCAAGCTTGTGTGGCTGCTAGCTGGAGCACTGGCCAAGGTGACCTTCAGGGATGTGACCGAATCTCTCTCCCAGGAAGAGTGGGACCACCTAGATCCTGCAAAGTGGAACCTTACCAAAACATGATGATGAAAACCTGCAGAAACGTGGTCTCAGTGAGATTTCTAGAATCCAAGCCTAATGTAATCAGCCAGCTGAAGCAAGAAGACCCACGGGTCCTAGATGAGCACAGACTGAGGAAAACTAGGACTGAGGAGTGGCTCTTCGGAATGTAAAACCAAGGAAGAGAACCTAACCACAGACTCGAGCCTGAAATCATTAATTTCAGAAGTAACGCTGATTCTGGGGAAGACAACTTCAGTAGGGGCTGATAAAGAATATACCATCAAATGGAGTTTTGCCTGAGTCCAAACCCTCCTGGCCACCATGAGGCTCAGGGCTGAAGGGGAAGGAGCCATTCACTCAGCACGAGGAAGTTCCTAATGTGGCAGACTCTTCAGATCCACCAAGTGAGGGAAGTGTTTTGGTTGGAGCTCCCAACTCCTTCAGCATCAAGAAATCCATACTAGTGAGAAGCACTATGTGGGGAAGGCCTTCAGGCAAAGATCATTCCTCAGCGAACAGGAGAATCCACACAGGGAGAAGCCCCATGACAACAAAGAGGGCGAAAAACCCTTTGCAGTGAGCTCTCAGTGCCATAGGACGCACACAGTGAGAAGCCTCATGTGCGCCTGGAGCATGGGGAAGCCTTTACTCAGCTCTCACACCTCATCCAATACCAGTGCATCCATATAGGACATAGGCCCTGTGTGTGTCTCTTGTGTGGGAAGACCTCCAGCTACAACACGGTCCTGAGGAGCCACCTGGGTGTGCAGAGAGGAAGTCCCATCATTGTGGGGAGTAAAGGAGACCTTGAACATGAAGAGACTGCTGCAGCTTCAGGGGAGCCACACTGGGGAGAACCTTATGCACACAGCTAGTGTGCCAATCTTCAGTAACTGTTCCGTGTGAATTCAGCACCATGTATACACAGGGGAAAAGCCCTGTGAGTACAGCAGGGGTGGGACCTTCAGCCGCCACTCTCTGCTGATGAACGATGGGTACAACCAACCAGGGAGGAGCCCTACATATGCCACAAATGTGGCACAGCATTCAGGCAGCACCCACAGGTGATCCAGCAGCCGAGGTCAGCACTGGGAAGAAATCCCACGTGTTCAATGAGCGTGGGCATGCCTGCAGCGCACACTGTGCTCTGAGCCAACATCAGAGGATCCACATGTGAGAAGCCCTTCCAGTGCACAGCATGTGGGAAGGCCTTCAGACCAAGGCAGCTCTGATTGTGCATCTGACGACTCACCATGGCAGAAGCCTTACGAGTGCAACAGCCGCGACACTGAGTGCTCATCAAGGACCAGGGAGAAGCCAATGAGTGTGGTAGGTGAGGGCATCAGCATGAGCGCCTGACCCAGCACCAGGAAGTACACAGGAAGCTATGACCTGAGGGCAGCTCTTATGCACAGAAACTGTGCAAGGGACACACAGCCTCCTTCCTAGTGAGACTGTTACCTCTACAGGTTACACTGCGTGATCTAGTGCTATGTGCTCCCCAATACAGGCACAACACATGTTCCTGTGCAAAAGCTCCCAGGAGTAGCTGTTTATTTTCTTCAATGTCTTGAAGTTATAATATAGGAGTAGTGGTACATTTGCAATGGGTATTGATGAAAATAGACAGAATTTTTTGTTTGTTTCATTAACATTTATTTATTTGGACTAAGCACATATTGTGTAAGGACTGTTGTCTTAGTAAAACTTATATTCCAAATAAACTTTCATTTTGTAGAACCTACCTATCTCTCCTAAATAAGATAGACTCGCCTAGTCATTGTACTTAAACCTAGAAGAGCATGCTATCAAAAAAACCCCAAAAAACAACCCCCCCCCCAAAAAAAATCAAGAATATTATACTATCTTCAGTATTCTGCAAAGACATTAAAGTGCTGTATGGAAAAAGTGATATTTTAAAAATATTTTCAAGTATCACTATGTAAAATAACTGAAAATTCTAAGTACATAGAAATACATGTTTTGTATTTTTTTTTAAAAAAACCTTCTTTGTTTGTTTGTTTCTTTTGTGATTGTGATAGTGGGGATTGAACTCAGGACCCTGATCTTCCCAGGCAAGTGTTTATTCTATTGGGCTATCTCCCCAGCCCTTATTTATTTTTAATTTTATGGATTTGGTACAGGGCCTCACTATGCAGCTTGGACTTGTAGTGATTCTCCTGTTTTCAGCCTCCCCAGTACCAGAATTGTAGGCATATGCCACCACACTTGGACTTGGTTGATGGCTGTGTGCAGCCAAGGGCAGGGCAGGAGTGATATGTGGTACTGGGTTGTGAATCCTGGTCCCTGCATCCCTGCAGTTTCCTAAGGAGATGCTTAGTCAATTGAATTATCTCACTGGTCCTCAAATACAAAAACAAAAACAAAAACAAAAAACACTTAAAGATAAAAAAATAATAATAACTAAAACTATCTCACTCCCAAATTCTCTTCCCAAAACTGGCATCCTCAAAGTCTTGTGCCTCTTTGTTGGATAAAGATCTTGCTTTCCAACTCATGGAGCCTATTCCATTGTCCCCAATTTTAGACATGAGTGATAATTTTAATAATGGAACATTTCTGGGTCTACTGGTTTCACTTTTATCAACCCAACTCATATCCCTCGCTCCCAGTATTCTGCTGTCTGCCTAAAAGGAATGGAGCACTGGGAATAAACTGCAAGCATCAGTGAATGAACTCAGCAGCCACAAACAAATTAGCAGAGGCATGTACCTTCCTGTGCGGCAGAGAATTATGGAGGCAATACTGCATGATGGGATATGTAAGTACAGCCGTGCAGGACCATGTGTGGATGAAATCCAATTAAGTAAAGCACTTAGGAAAATTGCTTTCTGCTGTCTGGATGAGAATTTATCGCAAGACATGGTTTTTAAGTGAAAAACCTTACATGTAAACCTGGACTAAGTGTTTTGTCCAGGGTGACACAATAAGGCAAGCGATAGAGATCAAAATAGAATACTGGAAACCGTCCTCCTGATCTAATCACCAGGCACTTTGCAATTCCATCTGCCCAAGCCCTAATGCAAAGCAGAACCTTAAGAATGAGGGGTCAGCATCGGAATTGCAGTAGCCAACCGGGCAGCAGTAGAAATGGAATTGATTGCTTCTGTAAAAAGTGATAACATTTTATCAATGGGAACACAACAAAAGAAAAGTATTGCAACTGTATGTATCATAAAGGAAGAACATTTTCTCCAACGAAATGGCTTTTGCTAATAACTAGTCACTAAGGATCCCATGGCACCTGACCCTCTTTAATCCTGATTGAAGTTATGGGCAGGCAATTTAATTATGCTTTTGTCTGCTTTTTTAAAAATCCACTTTGGTATGATTTTTCTCGTTCACTTAAAGTTTTACAGCACATTTGCTAAATATCAAATGCGGTGGAGGGCCCGGCCCAGAAAAAATAGAAAGGGCTTATTCTTCTCTTTTCAGAAGTCCAGGTTTGTTGCTGATATATGCAATGAAATTTCATGCTATGGTTGCTGAGTGCTCTTGAAGAACTAACGGTAGGGTTTTATGCGAACGCAAAGAGGAGGCACTGAGTAAGATTAAGAAAGAAAGACAAGTAATGGCATGGCACTGTAAGTTACACTTAAATCTTACTGTGGAGGGTGACAAGCTTTCAGGAGAAACAGTAATGAGGTAGAAGAAGCAAATGCTGAGCAAAGGGAACACCGTAAGCAAAAGACCTCCAGCTTCGAGGGTTTAAAGGATTTATTTCCTCTTTAGACATTAACTTCTCACATCAATCCAGGCCTTATTCCTTATTATTTTAAATGCAATCTTAATAATCGGGGTTTTTTGGCCCATATTATGGGGGCAGTGAGCGTTTTTCTAGCACACTGGTTGTGAGGTTTAAATGAGATGTTCCATGTAAGGACTTCCATAGAAACTTGGTGCATTGGAAGTTCTACAAATAGTTATCACAATTATTTGTTTGGTGCGTAGCATCAGTCTGCCCTTTCCAGTGTGTATGTGTTACAGGAGACAGTCAGTGGTCCTGCTCATAGAGGAGAATCAGAGCCACGCCAATCAATGATGTCGCTTCAGTATCTGGTTGGACAGGTCTCTCATATGCCCAACACCACACAGATTAGGTGAAGTAGCTCATTGTTCTTGGAAAATAAATCATTCAGTCAGCCATTAAAAAAGAAAGCCAGAGCTGCAGAGTGCAAGATCTTCATGAAATGGAAAGCAAGATGATGGATTTTCACTTGACAAAAAATAATCTCGTGTCCTAGCAGAGAAAACATGGGAGAATAAGGTAGCAGCAAAGCGTGTTATTCAGGAAAAGATTTAGCTACTTCTCAGTTTCTGACTGTGATCCCCTCCTGAGTTCAGAACTCCTGGATAGTCTGTGCTAGAAAGCCTGAAAACCTCATCACGAAACACACATAAAGATAGCCAGGCTTTAGTTGTCCTAAGGAACAGAGTGACCAATGTTCTCCGTTTGCTCAGAGAATTATTTTCCTGTGGCTGTCACTGAAACTTAAAATCATTTTATGAATAAGGTGGCCAAAGGTTACACAAATTAAAAATGGTCACGCATTGTGTATTCTTTAAATAATTTTATGCTACTGTGAGTGGGTCCTTTTAAGAATAACTGAGAGTAGAGGAAAGTGTGGGTGCATGGGAGAGACCAGTAGGGAGGGCCTTGCACAGACTGCATGAGAGAAGTATCTAAATATAACCTACATTTTTCATTTGAGGGCCTATGATATAGTTTGAAGAATAATTAAGACTGAATCGCCCATTGAAAAGTGACAGATGCCCACGCTCTCTTGGGAAGTAAGAGGAAGTGAGAAAATTGGCTTCTTACTACATCAATTATGTTATAAAGAAGAGCCTAGAGAAAATGCAGGAAAAGATATTTTCACCCACAATTTTCTCTCAAACTCATAAAGCAAGAATGTGGCAGACTGCAACTTTAACTAAAGTCTTCTCCATGTCCTAAATCATTATGTTTTCTATACTAGTACCAATGATTTTTACAGAAATAAGTCTTTCTGTGAAGGCAATCTTCCTTTCATTTTTCCTTTTAATACGGTCTTAAATGAATGATTCTGTGAGTCCCAAGCCCCACATGGCCTTAGAAAATCTTGTTAGAAGGTGCCTTCCGTAGGCTTTGACAACAAGTCCAGATGGCAGAGAGAAGGCCATTTTCTCTGTGTGAGATGACCAAGAAGTTGGTATGGAAGCTGCAAGGGCCGTATCCAGCTATTCCATCTGTGAATTCAACTGCAAGAGATGGCCGTGTGTTTCCCAGTCCCTTTGCTGATGGAAGCCTGAGCACCTGCCACCATAGGGTCAGTAGTGGCACTGTTCTGGTTACTTTTCTCTCATTGCTGAGACAAAATACCCAACATCCAAAGTTAAGGAAGGACAAGTTTATTTAGCTTACAGTTTGTGGAGGTTTCAAACCATAGTTGGCTGGTGTGTAGTACAGTGGCATATGGAAAATAGCAATGGTTCATGGTGGTGGAAAACAGAGAAAGCAGCAAGATCAAAGGGAGTAGTGGAAGAGCAATCCTTTTTTCTCTGCCTTATATTGTACAAAGGCTATTTGCCCTAGGGTGGGTGTAGCGCTTACACTCATAGTTGCATCATTGGATGATGAATCAATAAAAAACTAGTTGGACCCATGACTACATATGTCCTTGAGGAGATAGCTAGATAACACAAACTTTGCCTAGGGATAGGGCTCTGGAAATGGGACATCAGACTTGGTTTAGTCCGCCATACATTCACCCACAGAACAACAGCTTTCCACATGCTCTGTAGTTAGCAGTAAGGCAATGTGTCTGATGCTCAAGCCAATGGTTACCATTAAATCTATTTTCAATTCAATGACACAGTTTGCACAAATGCTGTACATATAATCTGTGCTCTGTGAATGCAGTCAGTTGCAAAAGGTGGCCATCAGCACTTTCCCTACTCTGACTTTCTATAAGCAGTAATCTCAGGTGTGTTTAATCCAAACTCCATTTCAGTTTGCTTCTGCAATTTTAAGACTGACATAGAAGAGGCATAGCTCTTCCTGTATCTATACACTGATTTTACCAGTTTATTAAGTACTCAAATTCATGAGTTGCTAATTACCCTAAGTTTACCAGAATACATTCAACAACTACTGAACTTTTTATTGACTACTTGCAATGTATTTCAGATCCTAAAATATTGCAAAGAGGCAGAAATACATGCCCTTTTCCTTTATCCATGTACTATATTGAATGAAAACATAATAACGTAGGTAAATTTAGAGTATCTAGGAGTTAGCATGAATAAGAAAGGTTAGTAGAAAATATGCCAACTGAAGTTTCATTAGACTCTTAAATGACTATTTGGTGAAGGATTTCTGAGAAATGTTTAGAAGAATGGAGGGAGAAAGAAAACAGATATCAGCTCACTGAAAACTCATTTGACCCAGTAAGCAGGCTTGGTGTATGAGTATGATCGCCGTGGGCCCGCTGGAAACTCACTTAACCCAGCAACAAGGCCCAGCATGTGAGTGGAACTTCATACGTCAGACAAGTCTGGTGTGGAACTCTCAAGCAGAACTCCCTGCAGAGAGGCTACAGGCAAGACCCATCTAGCTGATCCAGGAGCAGAATATCTTGCCACAATGGCATAGCAGGTTTACCTCCAAGGGCTGCAGCAGGAAGAAGTGGAGCACAGCACCTTGACCCAAGCACAGCCATATGAACAAGTTTGAACTGGGTAGATCCAGATCTGATACTAAGGTGAGAACTCTACCAAAGCTCTACACCAAAGGTAAGAAGACAGCACTATAAAAATGGCAAAGAGAAGGAGCAGAATGTGCTTTCATGCCCCGAACACACCCAGAACAAATGCAGAAGACAGTAACATAGGAAATTGGAAAGCACATGCCAGAAATCTTTGAAATAATAACATCTGAATAAAGAAACAACTGCAGAAAGGTATAGAGAAAATCAGATCAGAAATAATTTCTGAAATAAAAACAAAATGATAACTATAATGAAAGAAGTACTAAATACTTCTAAAGAAGACACTGATTAAAAAAATAGAGAATAGCAAAATGATGGAATCCTTGAATGAGAAATATAGGAAAGTAACAGAATGCATGAAGCAGATTCAAAGTGCTATACAGGAACATAAAACCTCAATCATAAGCTGGCAAAACCATCTGAATGAAAGTAAAAATAGACTTTTAGACCTTACACCATTGTAGCTCGTGAAAAAGGAAAGAAAAGATCTCTTAAAAACAGGTAGGATGCAAGAAAAAATAATTCAGCATCTATAAGATAATGCAAAGATGAACAATGTCATATTAATAGGCATCAATGAGAAGCAAGAGAGAATACAAATGATATCAAAAGAATATGGGAAGAAGTAATAGCAGAAAACTTCCCAAATATGGTGAAATAATTTGACATTCAGGCAACTGAAGCATCTAGAACTCCAAAAAACATCAACCCAGGTTAAATCACACGCAGACATAAAATAGTCAAGATCCCAGAAATTCAGCACAGGAAAAGTATACTAAAAGCTGCTAGATAAAAGAAACAGAACACATTTAAAGGAAAACCCCTCAGAATAATGGCAGATTTCTGTTCACAGACCAAGTCAAGAAGACATAGAGCAAAGTACTTCAAGTCCTCCATGAAAACAAATTCCAGCCCAGTCTGGTATACCCTGCAAAACTCTCTTTCAAGTTTGATGGAAAAGTGAAATACTTCCATGACAAAGAACAACTAAAGAATTTCATAATGACAAAGCAAACCCTACATAGTTTACTAGAAGACATTCTAGAGAGGGATCAAAATGACCACAGTTCCATGAAGGAGTAGGATAAACAATTAAACACAGGAGAAAAAGAGATATACAACTGCAGTCTTTCTACTATCCTTTTGTATACAGAATCAAAATATTTCCAGGAGAATATTCTACAAATGGATTTCTCCTGTACCCTATGGGTCATAATTCTTTCCAGGTCTACAGGTTGAAGGAACTAGCTGTAGCTCAGTCCCACAAGTGACACCTGGCCACTAGTATGTGTCATGGACACTGTCTATATACACAACATACTATAACCTTGTGTGATATCCTATCCCCAAACTTCTGGAAGTGTTTGTCATATGTTTGCCATTCTAGTATTTATGTCATGTTTTATTCTTAGGAATTCATTACTAACATGGAAATACTTTCTTAGTTGATATTTTTGTATATATTAACATATTCAAATATTATGCAAGTACTTTGAATTGATTACAGGTTTGTACATATGATAGACCACAGTCTGGCCTCTAAGCTGGACTCACGATTTGCTTTCAACTTTGAACTATTGTTTTGAAATAATTTAATTTAATTTAATTAATTTTATAAATATTATTTGATTGTAATTTTTTGTTTTATGTTTCATACTGTATCTTTGACTTACAATATGCTTATAAGATGTGGTATGATATCTTCTTCTAGTATTAGAAATTGTAAAAAGAAAAAAATATGCATATATGTATATACAAGAGTGATGATAGGTATGCAGTTACTTTCCCTTAGTTCATTAAAAATAAAACTTCGTTTTATTATTGTTTAGACATGATATCAGGCCTGCATATTGTCCTCTGAATACTATGAAGACAACAATATACATTGTATTAATTATTATAAGCATCCTACTAGCCTGTTTTGAAACTGGTTCACTGCTATTTTATCTTTTTTCTCATTAAAATGAGTAAAAAAAAAAAAAAATATATATATATATATATATATATATATATATATATATATATATATACCAGATATCTGGAGAAGATCATTTCCAATAAAGCAAACAAAGATACAAAGTCTAAATGTGACTAGTAATTGGTAAGGCTAAGGAGAGGAAGGAGACTGTCTGCAGCATGGCAGGACAGGGAGCAGTAGATGAGACAAGAGAGGCAACAAGAGCAGGTGATTCTGAGACATCATAAATGTTTGCTCTTTATTCATGAAGAGAAGCATAATATGAATTTACTAATTATTCTAAGGGATCTTTGTGGCATGGAGCCTCCTCTGTTGTACAAAGGGCAAACTCAGAACCTTTCCTACTGTTATGGTTTATGTCTAGTTTTCCCCCCAAAGCCTCATGCAATCATGGGGCGGGGACTTCAGAGTTTGAGACTTTGACTCATGATCCACTGGGATGATATGTTTTGGTACTGATGGGATTATCAGGTCTGAGTATGGCTGGGATTATTGGTGTGGCCTAAGGTAGGTAGTCTGAGGCAGAGAGCCTGAATGTAATATAAAGACAAGGAGACAGACTAGGGCTGTTGCTTTGCTGCCCTGATTGGTTGGTTGCCTCTGTCACCATTTTGTTGCTGTTCCATCGCCATACAGACAGCTTTGCTAACCTCTGAGCTAGATGATAAACATGAAATGCAGAAGCAATGAGCAGTGTGGAGGAGTCGCTGAAACACTGCATGTAAGAGATATTGCAGGCTTGGGCTAGAGGATCAGCGGTAGGGATTCTGACAGCTCATCGGTACTAGGTAGATTTGGAAACTACAGCCCTCTCCATTTTCTAATACACACACAGGGGCTGAAGGGAAAGACATAAGGGTCAGGTAGACTGCAGTTGCAGTTCCCAGTTCCAAGGGCAGGGCTCTAAACCCCAGAGCTATCCGTTCAGGCACCTTACAGCTATGACATTTTTATTACTATGCTTCTAAACTTTCATCATTCTTGGATTCTTTGTCTTTGTCTTCCACCTTATGCTTCTGTAGGGGAGGAATCCACTCCTTGTTTGTCAGTTTTCCTCCCAGATCAAGTTTACATCTTTTCTCAATTTGTGTTCGTTTACATACCAGAAAGTATGTAAGAGAAGAACTGGAGATAAATAGAAGATATTTAAATAGAGCGGTGGTTCTCAACCTTTCTAATGCCATGACCCCGCAATACAATTCCTCATGATGCGGTGACCCCAAACCAAAAAATAATTTTTGGTGGCTTCTTCAAAACTTCAATTTTGCTACAGTTATGATTCAGAATGGCTTTAGGCGACCCCTGTGTTTTGGTCGTTCGACCCCCGCTGGGGTCACGACCCCTCAGGTTGAGAACCTCTGAAATAGAGGATTAGAATGGTTCCCTTTCTTTTTTTCTCAGTATTTACCTGAAGGGATGGCTGAAAATCCTTGGCATGTTTTACACTTTGCCTCTGTAAGTGAGCTTCTAGAAGCACATATTTATGCAGCAAGCTACTGTTCCAGAACAATTCATTTAACAAATATATTCATCCTTCAGTGTCTGTGAGGGATTGGCTCCAGGATGGTGACATAATATTTATGGTTAGCAGCTAATAAAATCGACAAATTTTAAACTTCCTTATACAATATAGTAAAGTGTTTGCATATCACCATATCATACATACATTTCCCCATATTCCTTAAGTCATATTTAGAAGACTTATAATACATGATAAAAGTAAACATATTGTAAATAGTAGGTAAAATATTGTTTAGGTACGAATAACAAAAACTATGGAAATGTTTAGTACATTGACAGTGTTTTCTTTTCACATATTTCCATACCTTTGTTGGCTGAGTGGATAGATTTGGAATCCATATATTTGGAAGGTAAACTAAATTGTCCTAATAGGATATTAAATAAAATGTGTTCTTTTTGTTGTGGTACAAAGGATTGAACTCAGGACCTCGTGCTTTCCAGGTAAGTGCTTACTTTACTGACCTATTTCCTGGCCAGAAAATACAGTCTTGACTGGGGAGATAGCTGAGCACTCTGGGGGCCTGGTAAACGCAAGGACCTGAGTTTCATCCTTGGTACCACATGCTATGCCAGCCATGGAATCCTGGGCACTCTGTCCTGGCCACCAGTATCAGGCATGGTGGTGCACACCTATAATCCCAGCATGGAGGAGGCTGAGAAAGAAGAATCACCATGACCCTGTAATAAATGAATGAATAAATAAATAAATAAATATTCTAAAAATTATAAACTAATGAATAAACAAAATGTAGTTTGATTCATTTTTGTTGGACAAGAGATATGGGACTTCATGAAATTACTGAGGATATCAATACTACATTTACCATTAAAATCATATGATGCTGTTATGGTTTATATAAAAAATTGAGCCTAATACTTTGTGAAGATTTTGGAAGGTGGCAGGTCACAGTAGCTCTCTCCTTTTCATGGCCCTATCCACTGACACATTCCTGGCTGCACACACTGTGAGGGAGTGGGTCTGGAGGAAGGCCTGCCTCCTCATGTGTACCTATAGCGCTGACTGCTGCTTGCTCTCTCTTCTTCTCTGCCATGAGTAACTTTCCTCCACCTGACCCTCCACTCCCTTAGAGCCAGACAACCATGGACCGAACCTACTATACCATAAAGCACAATTGGGCTTTAGGTGTTGCCCCCAGAGAAAGTAAGCAATGCAGATTTGATTTGCAGTATTCTACTTTTGACCTTAAGACAAGATGGAAAAACAGATGAAATTTATGTTTGGCTGTAAAGCTATGTTAATTTACTCATTCTGTCACAACTTTTCTAGGCATTATTACTTCATCAAAAAATAACATGAGTGAATTTTATTATCTTTAAGGCTCTTTTTTTTTTTTTAAGCATGTAGTATTTCAGATTATCTTGGGAAATTTTGCAAGTATTCAAGAAGTTTACAGCAGACGGTCTAACACGAAATTGTGTCCCGTGTGGCAAATTCAACCACTTACACTTCAGGCTGTATATGTTTCTTCTAACCTTGACTTTTGTATTGTTCCTATAAGGTAGTTTTTACATGGAAAACAGTCTCCTTTTTCCTGTCTAGTTTTTGTCTGGAATCAGAGGTCAGTCTCTTCTGTGTATAATGTTGCAGAGACCAGGACTGGCTGAAGGCTCTAGTAAATGCCAATCACTACACCTGCAGTTAGAAACCAATTATTTTTCCCTTATACTAATACATGTCCAGTAGTTAAAGTGAAGAGAGCAGCAAAGTAATAGAAGCCTGTTGATGGTGGAGCAGGAGGTGACAGAAAAGGCCATCGAGGTGAGCGAAAGGTCAGAACACAGTATTCCTGGAGGGCTGGTCATAGAAGTATAAAATGTAACAGCTAAGCCAGATCTTATAGAGCATGGCATCAGAAATATATCCTTGGCCTTCTTTAAAAATAGGATGTACCCTTCTGTGAAAGACTCAGGCATCCAGATGTCTCAAATAACATTTCAAATCTTTATTTATTCTGAGAAAAAGTTTAAAAAAGGACAAGATGCCTTCATAAAAACAAACATAGCAATGAATCTTAGCTTTACCCTTTCTCAACTCTTACTTATTTTTTGTATTTTTTAGGGAAGGGTCTATAGGGTGTTCAGGATTTCATTACTAGACGTGATTCACCTGTTTAGAGCCTCCCAAAAGCTGGGGTTAAGGGCTTGCAACCCAATGCCCAGTCTCAATCGCCACCTCAGCCTGCTGGGGGAGGCACCGGCACAGAGACCCCTGGGCCCCTGTACCTGCGTGCAGGCACGTTAATCCTACTTGGCCAGCCCTACATTTTCTTAACTCTGAACGCTTCTGTAGTTAAATACCTTCTGAGGTTCCAAACGCCCTATCAATGACTGCAACAAGCGTAACTTTTTTTGAAGGAACAGGGGGCTTTACGGATGTTGTATGTAGACCATCTGTTACAAAGGAGGCATTTAACAAATGCTGTCACTTGCTGGGTCTCTCTACTTTTCTCGGAGGTGTTTCTCCTGCCCCTACCCACCTCCAACAGTTCCAGTTCTATTCTTCAATCTCTTTGCAACTATTAATGCTGACATATGCACTTCGTCGATGTCCCGGCTTCTGTAAGGTGTCTACCCCAAGCCTCTCGCAGCCTTAGGTGATGCTCTTTCAGAGGCAGTGGGATCTAGAGTATGTGATCGATTCATGAAGCAATATTAGGATTAAGGGCACTAAAATTAAGGATGGGGGCCTCCTAAAGCATTGCACTCATTCATTTGATAAAGCTTTAATCCTGGGGCCTGTGTAAAATATAAAGGACAGCGAGGCTTGCTGAGTTACCTTCTGCCCACCATGAAGAGCTTTTTCTTTTTCGGTGCTTGTCTGCCATCTTCCTTGCCTTAGGCTTGGAGCCAGCTGAGTGTAACCGAACTCTCTGCAACCTGTGAGCTAAATAAAACTTCCCCCCACCTTTTTTTTTTTTTTTTTTTGATTTTTGAGACAGGGTCTCACTGTGCAGTTCAGGCTGGCTTTGAGCTCACTTTTGTAGCCCAGGCTGGTCTCGAACTCACACTGATCCTCCTGCCTCAGCCTCCCAAGTGCTGGGATTACAGGCGTGAGCCACCATGCCTGGCTACCTTTCCCCCTTTAACCTTGGGTATTGAGCATTTTGTTTTAGCAACAACTTAAAATTAACTAAGATGACTATTTCACAAACACCTAGCAGGCTAATAAAGCATGCTCTTGGGTTTGTCTCAGTGGGACAAGGAAGTGTGGCCTAGATACCATATTTGATTCCTTCTCCATTCCTGACACTGTTCCTCAACTCTGTCTTTCAGCTGCCTCAACCTAAGAAGTTTTACTTAGCTGTCGTGTCCTTCTGTGATGGGTCTGTTTTGAAGTCAGCCAGCCTTGGTTTGCACTCCCCTAAACTTTGAGAAAAATTAAATCTCTATTTGCAATTGTGGATGTTGGGTCTTGGGTTTCAGTGACAAGAAAACTGGCTAGAGATCTTGAATGATTAATATGTTTTCATCAACCCAAAAAGGTTGATGAAGACCTTTCGATAGTCTTTGTTTTCTGCTGGGCCAGGATGGCTGCTCAAAAGCTATCAGATTCAGCTCTGTACTTGTCGCCACTGTTCTCTGCTGCCATTTACTGGAAACTTTCATAGGCATTGTCTTCTGGCAAGTGGCTTTTGTGTCTCAATTTATAGTACAGTACAGTGTTAGCCTTCGTCATCCTATAATGATGTACGGTTTGTCAGACATGTGGCTATTATACATACATATACACATACATTCTGCCTATGGACTATATACTCATAAACCGAGGTTTTAGGTTCCCTCTTAAGTGTTCTTAGGAATAATGAAGTCTCTTTCCAGGAAGATATGCTTCGTTAAGAATCCTTACTCTGAGCCTGTTCAGGTAGAAGCTAAGATACCTTTCTCTTGGTTGGGAATGAGGAAGAAATGGATTAATTATTTAATTTTTTGTAGCTCTTTGTGGTAAGTTAGAGTGTAGAAAGATAAAATAAGAAAGAAAACCTAGTAGATTTGATTTGAATTTCCTCAGTACAGAACTGATATTGATAGAATATTAAATTTGAAAGAGCACTGAAGATCAGAAATGCTAAAAGTATATTTTGGTTCTACAAGTATCTAGGACTAAGAAGAGAGGTTGCTTTACTGTTCCAGCATTTCCAGGAATATTTAAGATCTGCCAAAACAAGCCACCAGACAGTGTAATTCACTTCCTTCAGATAACAAAAGATATCAAAGAAAAATGTAAGAGGAAAGCTTGTTTTTAAATTGCTTTGGTATGTATGCAAATGCCATGAAAATGCACATGCCACATTTACATTTGTTGGAAGTCTCAGTATTAATAGCATACTTAAAAGTCATGATGTCATTGCCATTAATCAAGTCATGCTGGTGGGCTTCACTTGCATCTATTAATCACCAGTGTCTGTAGACATGTTTATTTGGAAAGGCAAAGGTTGGATCTATAAAGAATGATTTACTTTCTTTAGCAGTATGACTGAAGATGTATTACCATCTTCCTTTGCTTTGGAATCTCTTACCACTGTCCCTTTAGGAAAGATTTGGCATTTCTAAAATGGTATTTACACAGCTATTTTGAAACAGAATCAAGTTTCAGAGGTTCTTAATAAAAGCCACTGATAAATACTTTGGTTTTCCTTAGAGCTTTAACTCTAGTATAGAAGGACTTCAGTCTTGATCTTTCTGATGCTCAGTTTCAGGAGGGGAAGAAGGAGGTGAATGACCTACATGTCTAAGGGATGCAATCTAAGTATCCTGGATCAAGTCCCATTGAATTTCTTTCCACTGAATCCTGCTTCTGTCTGATTTCTGTAGGTAAAATAAATCTACAGCACTTTATTTTATCATAGGATGTGATGCAATCATGAAATTGACCATATTATGAGCACGTTCCACAGATGAATTTGTTCAGTGTTCGAGAAAGGGAAATGATAGAATAATAGAGACAACAGGCAAAAAAAAAGTGAGGTAGGAAAATATGAAGTGATGAGTAGAAAAAAAACAACCCTGAGGAAAAAATTGCAAAAGATGACAAAGAAAATTTCAGGAAGGAAAAAAACATAGGGAGTGTGGGAAGTAACTGAAAAATGATGAGGCAGATCCCTGTGAACAGTGTGCAAGGCTAACTTATTACCAAGGAGTAGGTTGGAGTTTGGAGTAGGTTGCCTGCTTGTGTACTTATTGAAAGCCCTTCTACGATTAATCTCATTTGTTCCTATCTGTCCTCTATTTACCACTAGATCGTATGCTCTGCACATACTTTTCCATGACTGAGCATAAATAAACAATATCACCTTCTATTTTGTCAGCCTGAGAGACACTGTAAATGCTTTATATGGATTATTGTCATGCATTTTACCATTATTCTGTGTGATTAGAGTAATTCTATTCTTCAGAATCCCATTTCTCTCTTGTGCATTTTAAATCTCATAGAAAAACAGAAGATACGGCTAAACAGCAAGCCTCTGGAATTTAAACTTGGGCTTGAAGCCCCTAGAAGAATTGGCAATGCTCATTCTGGCAATAAGTTTGAACATTTTGTTTTATTCAAATAAAGACAGTCAAGTTATGTGCTGTGATATTACATGCATCTCTCAGTTTGTGGCAACATCCTATGATGGAAAGCTCACTCCTTCAGTGCTGACTACTCTGTCCGTCACACACACCCTTGATATTACTGATAAATAACAGAAGGTCATCTATGGCCCCATGGGGGAGACCAGTAACTAAAACAACTGAAACCAATACTATTGGAGGATCAAAGCACGACTTTCTCATGTGCTTATCATTTATGTGCATTGAGTAAAAAGAATCAAGGGCCAAAGAGACAGCTCAGCAGACAAGCTTCTGGGTAGACAAATGCCAGGATTGAGATTGGATCCCAGGCACCACAGCAAGCACAGTGCTGAGGAGGCTGAAAACAAGAGGATCACTATGAGTCTGGGGTGTGTAGTGTGACCCTGTACCAGATATATTAGAAAATAAAAATTAAAAAGTGATAAAAAGAAATTGGACAAAACATTTTTTTAAATGATGATAAATAGGCCGGGCGTGGTGGTGCACGCCTGTAATTCCAGCTCTCGGGAGGCTGAGGCAGGAGAATCAGTGCTAGTTCGAGACTCACCTGGGCTACAAAAGTGAGTTCAAGGCCAGCCTGAACTGCATACAAGACCCTGTCTCAAAAAGGCCAAAAAAAAAAAAAGATGAGAAATGATAAATGTGTGACAAGATGGATATATTTATCTTCATTTAAACATTATGTACTATACTCATTGGTCAAATAAAAATACCACGTGGTATCCTGTAAATATGTACAATTGTTATGTTTTTATGTATTAGGTAAAATAAATTTAATTTAAATCATAAATAATAAAAATAGTTTGCATATTGGATCTCAGGACCTAGAATATTTTGTCATTCCTTGCCTCTGTTTCTATAGTTCTATTTTGTCAAACTTTGCCCCAGATTTTAAGAGATGCATGAGAACAGGGGAAAGGAAAACTATAGAAAATACATTGTCAACCAAATTGTCCATCAAGCATCATGTTACAAATTTAGCTCAGTGCTTGCTTTCAAGAGATGTGTACTGGCAAGGATAACAAGCAGATCCCGGGACAGGGAAAGTAAATCTCTGTTAAAACTGTACGAGTGGCATTGTGTGTGAAAGCCCTGCTTCTGCCTGAAGTATAGTGGAATTGTAGCAGAGTTTGGAGGTGCGAAAGAACTCAGCACTGGCACAGAAGATATATTTGAGACAAAGGTTCTAGAGAAAAAGAAAATGTTTTGGAGATTTATGTTTTGCATATGGTAATGGAAAAACGTTATGAAAGCGATCTTTGGAAGCAGTCCAGAATAAAAACAGAATATTATCAGACACATTCTACTTAGTTTCAGCCCATATTAGAGAGCTGGGCAGTAATAAGTAATTAATAGGGCTCATGTTTGTGCACTGGGTTTTAAAATATCTCGACAAAGTTTATGAGAGTGTATGGGGAAAGCTGTTGCAATAATATATTGAATAAAATGAATGGAAGATAAGCCTGTGACACTTTCCATTGCATGAACAGAGATAGCATTCATAATAGGCCACCCCAGAAATCAAAATTAATGGAAAATACAGATTATGTGACTTTATATGCTGGGATTCTAGTTAGAAATCATTATTCTGATTTTCAAGAGGCGAAGTTCCATGTATCTTTGCCAGCATGAATGCCAATAAGCTTATGCAATTTTTAATATGCCTTGTGACTTAGATCAACTTTTAATTACTATAAAAGAAGAAGGCATATAAAAGGAAATTGTGCTTTCATCATAAACGCCTATGAAGATGATTTTTTCATATGTTTAAATGAACTTTGTGGTTTAAACTCAACCTTTGTCTTTCAACATCCAAGTAGGTTTTGGAAAAAAAAAATATCATAAAGTGGACCTCCAGCTCTTATCACTGAGAGCCATAATGTCTCTGTGGACAACAAAGAACTAGACATAATTTTTTTTCTCAATATCTTCTGTGTGCATACATCTTCCTCAACACAACTTTAAATTAGATCATGAATGAGTAGAATGAACGTTTCACAGGAAGACTGGTCCTGTCCTCCAGACCAGTCAGTTTTATTCCCTGAAGCCTCAACAGGATCGTATACCAACAGCTTTCTGGACCCAACTGTTTCTTAGTCTTTGTTCTTTCTCCTTTGCCCTTTGCTCCTCACTTTCCCACAGGGACCCATCTTCTAAGTGACCTAACAGGCACAGGGAACAGCAGCAGAGGCTGGCCTATATTCTCCGACAACAAGAAACAAACCAGTCTTTAAGTCAGTCTCAGCATTTCTGCATTTGTTTTTTAAAAAAGCACCTTCCCCTGACCTATCCTTCTCCATCTGTTTCTCTTGTAAGAAGAAACCCAGAGTAGAAATACGTCCTAACTCCTTTTTGCAGGCAGTTTGGTCTTGTTCTTTTCCTTAATGTAAGAGCAGTGTGTTTGTTCTTATGCACTCCACTAGGGTGGAAACTATTACACAGAAGAATGACTTAAGTTATAATGTTGAACAAGGGTGCATTAATACTAATATTATTTAGTAAAGAAGCCAGAAAAATTTAGCAATTCAGTGGCTTTATTTAAATAATAAAACAATTAAAATAGTTTAATTAGCCCTGCACATTGCTATTAGCTTCTTAAAAAGTTCTAAAGTGCTGACTTTGAATATAAGTGGGGCTCAACTTATTTTCAGAGAAACTTTAGCTAAGAGAAGTAGAAAACACCTTTCTCAATGGCTTTGTAACAGCAAACAAAATCACATTTTATCACTGGAATTAGGTCCTATAACTAGGCCTCAAAGAGAAGGCAACAACATTAAACCTTTACGACTGACCAGGAACACATTCTACTGCCTGCTTTAGAGGCGTAAAAGGAAGACAGTATTAAGAAGTGAAGAGATGAAACAGTTTTATAATATCATCTGGGAGGAACTGGAGAAATAGTTCAATGTTATATTTTAGCTGTGGATAGAGGTAGAGTAAAAATAAAATAAAATAAAATGAACCTTCTATTTGTGAGTGCTGACAGAGAATTAGACCAGAAGCATAAAGGAAAACAGAAAAGCAACTAATAAATGGTAAGATTGGAAAGGTCTTAGTATAGAACCAAACAAAATTATTAGAAAAAATATATCAGAAATAAACGTGCTATCTTCCAATGTTCCACTCCAAGTAATGCAAGAAAACTTTAGCCTTCCAGGGTTGGTTACGAAAATAGAGCAATTTCTCTGACCAGACAAAAAAGTATTATTTCTACACTCAATATGTTTTTGAAGAGTGTATATAGGGCAGGTATTTTAAAATTAATCTCACTTTTTCCCTGATTTCCACTGAAATGAAGCACATGAAGAACACCATAAAATATTAGGGGCTTACCTAGAAATAGATATAATACTTATAATATTGTTTCCGCATTTAATGCTTCTTGATAGGCCATGTGCCTATAAGGACATGAGCCTTCTAAGCCTCTTGCACTATAAGCTCATTTAACTTTCAGGATTCCACACGACTGACCTGAGCCTTGGGTTACCAGCTATGGGCAAGCACCTTGTAACTCAGTAACCCTTGCACTCCGAACTATAAAAGCTGGAAAAAATACAAAGAAGTATAGCCATGGATCACAGACGATGAAGGCAGCCAGCATTTAATGACTCATGAAAGTGAAAAGCAAAACACACTGAGATGAAGCAAATTCTCTCCATTGCTCTTCCCCCCAATAGAATTCGCCAAGCTGTAAGCTGCACAGGATTGCAGACACGAGCGGAACGGGGGAGCTCAAAACTTCTGACAGGCTTATGAGCTTGGCAAGTGGAAATTGAAGTTCAGACTTAGCAAGGCAGTCAGGACATGAGGGGGCTGATATTAAAGGAAATTTAGAGAAATGATTCACTTTTCACATGCCAATTTTTTCCACAAGACATCTGAAGATTTCTAAGCAGCACCACAATAGGTAGGTAAGAGACCCGGACAGCCCCCACACACCACAGATAATAACAGGTAACTAAAAGGTACAAAATTAAGCAGGGTTTTCAGAAGTCTCAAAGTTCTGGAAAGAAAAAAGTTCAATTCCAGAGCCATCCTGTTATGAACATCTAAGTTAAGCAGAAATGAATAAACAGAGAGATTGAGTTCTCAAGGAAGCCAGCACGAAAAAGAGACATCAGAATTGTGTCTGGGGCAAATATGAAGTGAGCCAGACCTCCGAACAGCTGTAGTAGCCAGGCCTGCAAAATACCCAGAAATCTGAGTTTATACTATGATTACACCACCTGGTCCAGTGGGCCCAGCTGGACATGGGGCACAGAGGCGGGAACATCTGGACCCATCCTCCCTTCCCTGCTCCAATACCTTTCCATATACACCTGCTACATGGTGACTGCTTTCAATATTAGTTAATCAGTTGTATTTGTAATCATACAGGTTGATTGTTGTTTGACCCATATTGTAATCCCATGGTTATTTTTTCTGTGTAAACCCTGACAGAAGGCTTGAGTGGCCAATTATTCAAGACTCCTTGGATATCTCAGATTTGTCTTCAGAAATTTTCCCTATTCTTAACCTCTACTGTCCCTTGGAATTCTATATTTGGGTGACAGGAATTCTGCACCTCTAACATCTAGCAAGATGGGAGTTATACTTTTCTCTTTATCAGTTCAGTGAAGGGTCAGTGGTAAACACTCCAGGTTTTACTGAGAGCTCTGTACAGGCTGTCTACAGCTACACTACCTTGAATGTGGCCAATCTCCTGTGCAAGTCTGTCAGTGATGGAAAGCAACACAAATATGTTTACAGTCTTCTCAAACTAAATCTTAGTCTCAAGTCCTCTCAATGCCTAAATGAGTCAAGATAAGCAGTTGCTAACTTATTCATTTTTAAGAGGGGAAATTTTACAAAGAAAGGGATAAAGTTATACCTGTGTGATAAGAAAAAAACTTGAAAATGTTTAGCTTGTACTTTCCAAAAGCTCCACTGTACCTAACAAAGGCATATCCCTTATAATTCATCTTTTAAAATTTTCTTGGGAATGGTGCTAGAAAGATTGATATAAGGTCTCAGAAGATACATAAAATATATGCAAGTTCAGGGCTATAAAGTCATGGGGAATTGATTCTATAACTGTGGGCGACTTCATCCAGGCCAGTAATGATAAAACTTTTAGAGTTGTCTTTGATACAAACACCTGTTGTGGCACATATGGCACAGGGTCACCACCACTGATCTAGATTGTTCAATATCAAAATCGTGTTGTAAATGTTCCCTTGCATATGCCTAGAACCTAGTGACATCATGGTTCTTATTGATGAGGTGCTAAAATGCTTTTGTTTGTGACTTGGAATTTGGAAAACTAATAAAAAGTTCTATTATATTATTTCATTCTATAAGTTCTCTAGTCTAATCTTAATTATGTGAAATGTTTAACAACAAATCTCAGATGCAAAAATTAAGTCAATTGAGCAATTTTAATTTGCTTTCTTGATTCATAAAGTTCATATAGTGGACCTTCAACTTAGCAATCTAACTTGTTTGTGAGGTGTAGTTTCCACTCAAGTTGGATTTAGCTTAAACTATTTTTCCCACAAGAAGTAGTGAAAATACTCAAAATGCATTCTGAACTTACCAGAAACGCCCTTAACTAAACTTTTCATCATACAATGTGATGTAAAATTTGTGTAATTTATCAGAAACACTAATAATTTTCCTCATGTATTTGTCAAAAAGTTAAAAAAATATTCATTATGCACCATCAACAATAATATTATGCTACACTCACCACTCAAGTTGACATCTTTAACTTGTAGGAAGATAGGATGAAATGTGGGTTGGGTGCTCTTCCATAAGAATAGCAAGAATCTGGCTCTCTGGCCCTCTTTCTCTCCCTTGGAGAGTCTAGCCCTCAGAACCTGCTTCTGCTCAGTAATCCACGTTTTCAAAACTAAAACCTGATCTAAGGTTGTCTGTTTCTGTCCTTTCCTTATAACTGTAATGTTGTATGATATGACATGGTCATTAGGCAAGTAAATACTATGATTGTTTTCTTCCTTGTCTGGGTAAGTCTTCTCTAGAACTATCTGTAGCTCAGTTCATTTGTTCAGTGTTTCCTTTATTGCAGGAGAAAAACTTAGCTATGCTGACTGTTGATGCGCCTTCCCTCTCCTCTTCAGAAAGTTCTGTAGCTGCTGTTCTCTGTAGCTCAGATAGAAATGTCCTCTGAGTTTTGCTCTACCAGTTACTCAACATCACCACTATCTGTGTGTGTTGTGCTGTGTATCTACGTGTCTCCCCAGAGCCTCATGCTGTCTTGGGGAAGGCTTCTAGAATTTTTGATTGATTCATGGTCCAATGCTAAGATTATTGGTGTGAGTGATGTAATCACCCTAGGAGGGCAGTTTGCATACAACACGAGGGAGGGAAAGAGGTTTCATTGCTGCTGCTTTTTTCCTTCTGCTCTTTCGGCTTTTGCTTTTTTCTGCCACCATGAACTGTTGCTCTTTGCCATGTGCCACTCTGCCTTGGAGCCAGCCAAGTACGGACTGAAACCTACACAAACAAATGGTTCTTTTATTCTTAGTGTCAGGTGCTTTGTCTCAGCAATTATAGAAATCAACCTAGAAAACCTGCAAGCCTATGGCCTCTGCTATAGTGACAATGTCATGAAACACAGAGTCAAGTGAAAGTTCAGGCTCCTCTACTCAGCCATTAAAGTCCTCTCCTATATAATTTTAGGCAACATTTTCTTCCAGGCAGAGCTCAGTGTTCTTAGAGTCATATTGGTCCACAAAGAAAAGGTTTTTGTAATATTCCTCCCCAAACTCTTTAAGGCATACATCTGTATCTGAGGCCATCTTAAAGCACTTTAGGAGTAGTCCCTTGTTATATAACTTGTTAATGTTAGCTATAACCTGACAATCCATAGGCTGCAGTAGAATTATACTAGGTGGGAGGAATTCAGCTGAGAAATGGAAATTCTTCAGTCAATTCTTTCAAATCACATAGGTGAGCAAGAGCATTGTCTATAATGAGGAGAGGCTTGAGTGGTAAACTTTTGCCCTCTAGATATTTATTTTTTTCTTTTCCTTTTCTTTTTTTAAGGGAAGGGTCTACAGGGTGTTGAGGTTCTCACTACTAGATTGGACTCATAGTAATCTGCCTTTTACAGCCTTCCACGATCTGGGATTACACATGTATACCCCCACACCCAGACTTAGATATTTCTTTTTCTTTTTTTTTTTTTTTCTCTTTTTGAGACAGGGTCTCACTATGCAGTTGAGGCTGGCCTTGAGCTCACTTTTGTAGCCCAGGCTGGTCTCGAACTCGCACTGATCCTCCTGCCTCAGCCTCCCGAGTGCTGGGATTACAGGTGTGCACTACCACGCCCGGCTAGATATTTCTTAATATTAGGGAAGAAAGCCTCCATGATCCACTCAAGAAAATGTACTCAGGCTTTTGCACCAGATCTCCACCTCATTCCTAACCAATTCTTCATGACTGTGTATTCTGAGTACTCTGAGGGTCTCAGAGTGATACATCAAGAGAGGCTTTCTTGGGAGTCCACCACTCTCATTGGCACATAGCAATAAGCTTAAGCTATCCTTCATAGGCTTGTGGCCTGGCATTTTCTTCTCTTTGTGGGTAATCTATGTTCTCCTGAGCATTCTCTTACAGAAAAGGCCAGTTTCACCACAGATGAGAACTTGATGAGAGCAAGAGCCATTTTTCTGTGTCATATTGAAGTGGTTATGTGATTTTCAGTATCCCTTTTCTAAGCACTGGCTGCTTTACCAGGCCTAGTGACACTATGAACCTCAATTCTTTATTTAAAAATATGAAACCAGGCTTACTGTCATAGAATATTTCACTGTAATCAGTCCTTGATGGAATATCCTTTAGAAGATCTGTATTTTCACAAACTATAAACTCAGGTTGTGACCTGCCATCTGCCATTTGTTAAGCTACACCAAGCATAGCCTTTCTACCTCACCTAACACTGTTGATTAGGACTGACTAATTTGAGTAACACCTTTAGGAACACTAGCTCCTTTATGTAAAGCTTTGCTGTATGTAAAATTGTTGCAATAGTGGACATGCTAGCTACATCAATCACATGAACATCACTCTCATATTGCTCTATAACTTCTTATGTTGGCTATAACTATGTTCTTTACCTTCCGTTTCTGCTTCAGCTTCTTTTTTCTTTTTCTTTTTTTTTTTTTTTTTTTGTCTTTTTGAGACAGGGTCTTGCTATGCAGTTGAGGCTGGCCTTGAACTCACTTTTGTAGCCCAGGTTGGTCTCGAACTCACACCAATCCTCCTGCCTCAGCCTCTCGAGTGCTGGGATTACAGGCGTGCGCCACCATGCCCGGCTTCAGCTTCTTTTCTAGCTTTTTGGGGGCCACTTTGTTAGCAGTGATTGTAGTAATTATGTAAAGCACTGCCTGAAGTCACATTCATAAACATGAGCATCTGGGTTCAAACTGACACTTATGTACACTTACTGATGATTTCCTGGCATTGTAGGTCTTTGTTCACAACCACACAAGCAGCTGGCACTTGGTTTGTATCTTGACTTTGATAATAAGTTCAGCCTAAAATTCTGGTCATAACCCAAGTTACCCATATGTGAGAGCTGTTGTAATTCAGGGGTCCACTGTGTATTTGAGAAAGTCAGCAAATGTGAACAAAAAATGAAAACTGAGTAGAAAAAATCAGAAACACTTCTATGGATAAAGCCACTATTGGAGACATAGGCATGAATTTATAATATCTATATTCAGAAAATATATAACAAATTGGAGAATTCCACCTGTAAATTGGGGTCTATGAAAAACAATGCAATAGAAGTCTTAGAGGTAAAAATTGCAATAACTGAAATTGCGAACTCCATATATGGTTTTGCTGAAAATTACAGCACAGTGGAGTTCTAACATAGGTGCAGTGGAGACATAATGCAAACAGAATTAACACTGGAAGAGTCGCTGTCAAAAAAATGTTGCAAATCAAATTATAGTCATCAAGGTCTTGATTTAGGAATACATACAAAGCAAGATGAATATAAAGCAAACAATGCCTGGTACAGCATAGCAAAACTGCTGAAAACAAAAAAACAAAGAGAAAATCCTTCATGCAGGTGGAGAGAAAATAAAGACATTGCATTCAAAGGAACTACTGTAAGAATGACAGCTGGAGTTCTAACAGGAATGATGAAAGAAAGCATATAAATGGTATCTCTGAGTACTAAAAAAATGCAAACTTCCTTTCTGGAATTTTAAACCTATGTAGTTTTAAAATTATCAACCTTGCATTTGAATAGGTGTAAACGGACACGACAGGAATATTAGAGACGCTTTGTAGCAGCTGCTGTGCTTATAGGTGATTCTCAGTGTAAGCTTTCTGTAAGCTTTGCTTCATATAAAGAAAAGAATATCCACTCTCATTCCCTTCCTTACACAGAGACCCACGCTCCTGACCTCAGGTCAGGATATAACTGCTATTCCTGCCCAGATTCTCACATATTTCTGAATAGGTAAACTCTCAAGCACCATAGTTACCTTGAGTTCCTGCATATATCTGCCATTCAATTTATCAAAAACAATTTCATCTCCATTGAAAAGCGTCTTGCAAATGAGCCACATAAATAGTTCAGCAGAACATTTGTGTTTTCTGTTTCATAAAATCCAGTACACATGGAAAGAACTTCCCATTCCTCCTATTGAAATCATTATCAAGGAAGGAATTCAAATTTCATTAATATGTTTTTTTTAATTTAATCTAAGCATTTATTAAATCTCTAATTTTTCCTTACTCTGCAGAACTGCTGTTACAAACCTTGTCTCCTAGAGCACACACACAATTCCATACCCTTTTTTCAAATTTTTCTCTTCCCTAAATAGATTCTCTACCCTCTCTGCCCTTCTTCTTCTTCTTAAGTCTAAACCACTAAGCATCAGTTTGAGCACAGTGCCAGTTGCACCATTCCGAAGCTTTGGAGTATCGTTTAGTCCTTTTCTTCCTGGACCTTTATACACTCTATTGAAATCTGTTTTCCTATCTTATCTCAATTTACCAGAATGTAAAGTTTAGTTTAAAGAGCCAACAGGTACTTCAGAGCTCCATAGAAAGGTGATCTCTATTAAAAGGAGAATATAGGTGTCAAAAAGATGTAAAATCTGAAATGCAGGCTCAGTGGTCATTTTAAATTTAAAATACTCAGTGATATTTTGAAATTACCAACATCTGTTCTGGAACTAAATATAGCATAATTTGTTAGAACAGTTGTACTCACTTCTCAAACCATATACCTTAAAGGATTCAGTAGCGAGTCAGTATATTGCAAGCATCGTGTCTTGTCAAACCGTATCAGACTAGGTCATAAACATGGCCTTTAAGAAGGAAAGAAGGCAGAGCCTCAGTTACTTGACAGGATGTTATTTGTACCTTTCCTTTTTCGTTTTTTTTTTTTTTTAATTTTCTTGAGAATTTGAACTAGCTGGCCAAGTAGTACACACCTGTATTCCTAGCTACCTGCGGGGTGAGGTGGGAGGAACACCTGAGCCAAGAATCACAGGACATGGGTGCACATCTCCCTTTAAAAAAAAATTCAGATGAGTAAAATCGAACTTCTGACCTGTTCATATCTACTACTTAGTAGTCCTATTCCCATTGATGCATTTGGTCTCTATTGTGATTATATGGTGATTGGCTAGATGTCACATCAACTTTGTTTTGAACCTGGATTGACATATAGTTCCATGATTCTTAATATGATCCCTATGTCAAAAGGTTTTCTCTCTCTCTCTCTCTCTCTCTCTCTCTCTCTCTCTCCTCACTATACAACTCAGACTCGTGCTGGGCTGACATATGTGCATCACCATTCTGGGTTCAGGAGTGGTACCGGGATTGAACTTGGGTCCTTATGCTTGCCAGTCAGGTGCTTAGACCACTGAGCTATCTCCCTCGCCCAACTGTGGCCTTTCTTTCCTTTGGTCTCTTGCCATGATTGTACCAGATTTGATTTCCTGGACATTAGAGCTGCATTTTGACCTTAAAATTCAGTGAATAGTTTAGGCAAACAGTAGAGGGATTGACTTCCTGAATAGATATTTTCTTTTCTTTATTACAACCATTCTACTCAGAAATACCCATCAGACATGACAGAGAAAGAAAAAAGAACAGCTTTTCTAGAGCCAATGGAGGAAAGAGGAATATGGAACTAAGGAATGAAAAGTGCAATTCTAGAGACATTTCTTACAAATCTGGGGACTTTCTAAACTTGCAAATATAGTTTATCAACCATCATCTTTCTACATTATTTCTTTCCCCACTTTGGATATCCACTGTAAAAGAACTCCCATCATTCAGCTCAATAAACACTGGACATTCTCTTAATTTTTAGCACTGAAGCTGGTATAGAACTAGAAAAAGAATCAACTGAAATTATAAGAAGAAATTTTAACTAAAGAATCAATTGAAATTATAAGAAGAAATTTTAACTAACTTTGTGCATAGTTTCAGGATGGATCCTTATAAAATATCCAGACTCAAAAATATAGCATTTATTCACTTAATGGATGTTAATTGAGCATGTGTGTAAGCCAAGTTCTGCGCTAGATCTCAAGGGTGTAAAGATGAGTAGGGAGTGGCCTGTTCCTTTATAGATATCCAAGATACAGGTGACATGCCTTGGAGTACATTTCAGTGCCAGGGCACGTGGGCATCTATGTATGAGGCCTTGGGTTCCATCCCTGGCACTGGGGAGAAAAAGTGGAACAGAAAAACACAATTAAGTAAGCAAACAAATTGCAAATAACACAGCCCTTGTCTAGGGCTGATGTGAAAGTCTTTCCTGAGAAATCATTGACAAATAAATAAGAAAAAGTCAGCTCAAAAGAAGAGAACACTAAAATTATATCTGGGTACACAGTAAAATCAGTTAAGCATGGGTATTGTAGTTAGAGTGACTTACAGAGTTCTGAAACCAAACTTCTCTGACAGGTGTTGATGTTGGAAATCATTTTTTTCCTCATTTGTGCTCAAAAGAGCTTGGAATTTCACCCCAAAGGAAGAACTGTGCACTCCTAATAGGAAAATTACATTTCTAAGCATTCCTGTGGATAGGAGATTATGTGAGGGGAGATTCCATTATCTCAGCCAACACAAATGTTCAAGAATTCTAAGGGTAAAAGAATGCTAGTCATTCTAATTATCCAGATGTTGTTAATTTGGATTTACAAAAGAAAGAGGAGGGTGGCTGAGAGCCTCGATGTCACTGACAGGGACTCTAGGATGGAAAATTAGTCACACTGGGAAGAGTAAGATGGCCTCTGACTGCCCGGCTACGTCCCCTGAGGGAGGGCGTGGCTGCCATCTGGTGGTAGAGCAGAGAGGGATGGGAATGGGTAGAGCTCATCTTGCAGGAGAAGCAGCACTGTGAAAACATGTCCGGCCAGCTCTTAGCCCACTTTAGAGCTGCAATGGGAGTTGATAGGTATCAAGCCTCCCTAATGGATAGTGTCCTGAATTCGCCATGCTACTCCCTGACAAGAGATTCAACATCTTGTCTGACAAGAAAAACAAAATCAGAGCGCTCTGCTCATTCAACCTGGACTCCCTGTCCTCCTGATACTTTTTGTTTTCTCTGCTCCAGTTCCTACTCACAAACATAAATATGATCAAATCTATCGTTCAGTACACTAAAATTACTGAATTAGATTAAAATAAATGTGGAACTATTTCTTTCTGGATTACGCAGTGTTGAATGTATATCATTCTCAACAATGTAAGGTAACAGTTTTAATATTTAAAAGCCACACAACACTTGTCTTAAACAGAAACTTCTGAGCACGTGCATACATGACTATAAACCTTGAGGACGTGATTGACTGAGAGATGATTAATCACCTCCAAGAGTCCTGCCACGCACACATGAGCCTTCTTGGGAACATTTTTTCATTCATACTAGAACACCATATATGAACAAATAAAGCAAAGTTGCACTGTTTGAACTTCATCCCTCTTCTAGCGACTCTAAACCTTAACAAGTGCCACCACACTAGGCCCAGCACGGGGAAGTCCCACCCCTGTGAACACCCCATCACAGATTCCTCCGAACCCGCCATCTGATGCCATTTATCCTCTCTTTCCTCTGCTCCCTGACACAAAGTTTATCTACTGCTTGGAGCCCACCCACATCCTCTCCTCCCTGCTCTAAGGTGCTTTCTACTGCTCATTTCTCAGAACATTTCCTTTACCTCCTTATCTTAGCCGAAACCTCATTCTCCTGAGAACAAAGTTGCTTCGACAGCCCCAATCAGTGGTTGTGTTTTCTCTTATACACGTCATTACCTCAAGGCCAGAAAGCGGGGACAGTGTCCTCCTCGCTTCCCCTTGTGGCTTACAGACCATTACCACCCGCTTTCCTTACAAAAACCACGACTCTTGTAAGATGTGCGCTGGCCTTATAAATCAGTCTTACCTGGCTTGTGGCAGTTACCTCCCTATCTCTTTGTCACTTCCTTTATTTCATGAAAAACGTTACCACATAGCTCCTCTCCACCACCACTTCTGCCATTATTCACAGTGAACTCAGCATGCACATTCATGAACTTACCTCTCCTCTCTTCTATGGCTCCATTTCCCTCTATGACCTCCCACTAATTCAAGTGGACAAGGATGCACTCTGGTCCTTGTAGAAGCTAGAAGGTCACTGCTAACATTCCAGTGCCTGGCTACTCCTCTGAACATTCCTCTCTTGCATGCTCTGGTCTGGTCTTCCTCGTTCTGACTAGAGTTCCTGGATTTCCTACAGCCTTGTACATCCTCTTCGGTCTCCATCTTTTCAGTTTTCTGCCATTCTTTCCATTGTCTTCCAAACATTCTGAGCTCCCTCTTGAATAGCTGCCTGCTCAAATTCCAGGTCTTAATGCATGTTTTCTGCATTTGTGTCTTAAAAAACAAACATTCTTGCAAAAACTGTACCTCTATTCCAACTTGTAACATTTTAAAAATACATTATCAATAACCTCAAAAGAATTTCATATTATCTGGCATTTCTAAAATATTATGCTAGAAAAATTGAGTTCTATTCTTCTAGAAAAATTTAATATTTGCTCTCAAATTTCCTCTAACTCATACCTCTTTTTCATTCAACTGAAGACTTTCCCTCAGATTACATTAGAAAATTTCAAGACAAGTTACCTATCTGGTTCTCTTCAATCTCTTATTATAAAAACTACTGTAAACCCACTTGTACCCACACTCCTCCACTCTTCTCAAAACATCAAGGACTTGTTCTGGACCCGGAGTCCCATTCCTTAGCTTCTGTGGGTCCTTTTCATCATTCCCATCCCAAAGACCTTTAGTTGCTCCCTCTGACAGCACAGAATTGAATTCCAGGATTTTCAATCACAAAAGAATTTTCAAAAGTGTGATCTAATTCTTCACTTCACTTTGTAACATACTTCAGTAAAAGCATGTTATAAATCAAAATTGCACACACAGTCATATACATATTTGTGCATACGTACATTGGAAGACTAGACATTAGAAAACAATAGCACTCTCCAAGTGTTGCTGTTATAGTGAATCATCCAGCTTCCAGAAATACCTTACATTTGAATGAACAAACACATACTTACAGCAAAATATTTGATTTCAGCCAGAATTCTGGTTTACAATGCAATTTTCTGCACACGTGGAGGTTCACATCAAGTCACAACCTCCTTGTTTCTCGATTTGCATTACTGGTTTAAGAGACTTTGGGAAAGAGCAACAACCCCAAGGCTCTCAGGATTCAAGCAGGACTCGAAGCTAGCATGTTATGTGGTTAGTCCACATTCTCCTGCAGAGATCATCAATCCACACCAGGATGGCCATTATTACCATCCCTCTTCATAATCTGTTTAATAAGCCCCTGCTTTGGGGTTAGATTAGTCACGTCCTGACCAGCAGCCCTGTAGTGCAGGGAACAATAGTTCTTGAGAATAGTGTATCTTATAGGACAAGAAAATCAATGATATTATTAAAATAGTAAAAAAATAATAAAATTTTGTAATTAGAGGAGTGATATATAGGTCAGGAAGAGAGAGTAGCTCCTTTGGAGAAAGTAGACAGATGAGCACAGGAAATAGGAAATTTTCCTAGTGGTCATTAGTTGAGGGTAGCAGGAATTTGCTGCCCTAAATTTAGGGCTGAAACTGTTTGAGGCTCACAGATGAGGACTCCTTCAAAGGCGTTCGGACTGTTCTCACTCTTTAATACCTCTATTTCTCACACAAGAATGGAAGGTGCCGTTACGCTTTAATTTGGATGCCTCTTAGGGTATCTCCACTTTCTTTCTCACTCTGATTTTAATGCCTCTGTGATTGGCCATTTCAGCAGAGAGCATGTTGTGAGACTTTTCACATCATAGCTCTATTAAATCAATCCTATTTGAACTCTTCCTTCTCAGCACTTCACTGAGAATAACCTCCTGAGGATTGCAGGGTTTGAAAAGGGCAAAAAGCCTCGGCAATTGCTTTGAAGAAATCTTTGTGCACAAAGGAAATATTGGGAAGAACTACTTATATTCACATATCGTGTTTACATGACCATTTAGGGCTCCATTTCAGAGGTCATCTGTCATCATGAGTGAATAGGAAACTAACTGGAGTGGAAAATATGCCGAAGTGCACTTCATAAAGCAAAAGAAGATGAAACAAATAGTTAATGAGCACAATAAAAGATTAAAGGAGAATATATGAAAACCCCCAAACTGTTAGGATTCAAAGGCGTGTAAAAAAAAAGTTGTATGTTTTCATCACAGGATAACTACTCTCCAATTAAATTAATTTTTTTCCTGTTGTTCCTACTCCCTAACCTAAACCTATAGATAAACACAAATGACTGGTAAAGCCGGTGCATTAAAAAAAAAATTGCAACAATAGCTTCTCAGAATTGCCTGCCAGAGGCAGCCCTCTCATTCAGCTGACCAGAGCACCTTTCTCCAATGAATGAAAACTTCGCTCAACAACTGAGGCTCCCTTCACCTAATTTGACAATAGTGATGGTAATACCTCAAATTGCAAAACATGTTTGCAGTTTAAAACACAGTGTGCATGCAATTATAATCTTCTTGGATAATTTTAACAGTAAAACTAATGTCACTGTCCCAGGGTAATTACTAAAATCTGCTGGTACAATATGTGAAAAATTCTCATCAATTTTCTTCAACAATACATGATGGTCTGAAGCTCCCATCTTTTCAGAAAAAATAAGAAATTGATGCTAATGCTGTTTCTCTGAACTAAACCCTAATTCTGCATTATTCTGCATATATATATATATATATATATATATATATATATATATATATATTCACATAAATCTCTTTCCATTTTCCCTTGTCTTACCATTGTTTTAAATGCCCTTTCAGAGTCCCAAACTAAATCAATATAATAATTTGTGCTTCCTACTTGAGTTAATGTGATTAAAATATGCATGAATATTCTATCATATACTATCCTTACCACTGCAGTTCTTGACATAATCCTCATTGTGTAGATTAGGAATCTATTATGAAGCTCAGAAAGAAGAGGTCAAGAATGTAGTTGTTGCAATACACATAACTGTGTTTGTGCCTTTGCCTGACTGAGACATCCTGACCATACGCACACCCACACCAGTTTCTCTGCCTAGTGGAGTAAGTCCTCCATATGGGGACCAACAATCTAGAAAGACCTAAAGAAGCAACTTGTGAAGGTTTTAAGCACCAATGTTGAAAAACAAACTCAGATATTAAAATAGCACCTTTTGTTTAAATGTTTATCCATATAAACTATGATATTATCTTTACCTATAACTTTCACCTGATATATTTCTGTTATGACGGAATTTATAAAATTAAAATAACTAGTATTTAGTTTTGAAATTTGTAATGTCATACTAAGTAAGTTTAATTTTACAAGCTTAGAATGTAGGCACTATTCTACTGACTAAGAATTCAGTTTTCCTCTTGGAGATATGACTTGAGGCTTTACAAATAACCTTCAGACACAGCTTATAGAAACTGCCCATGTCCAGAAAGCCTGCCAGTGTTTTAGCAGCATACATGCTGGGTAAAGTATTAGGGGTAAGTAATAGAAAGCACCTGTTAATTCAGGGCATGCCCAAGGCTGTACCAGTTATCTGCACAACTACCTGCCATGTCTAATTTTATAAGGACTCGCCTTTCATTTTTTGATCATATTCTTTTGGAAGTGGAGAGAGGCTATAAAAGCATAATATGTAAAGGATTTTGCAGGTCTTTCTTGTAGTGGAAAGTATGATTTAGCAAAATGAAAATTATACTCGGTGTCTGAAGGCCCTTTGATCTAGTTCTGGCTCCGACTCTGAACTACTCTTCATCTGTGAAATGTGGGCCCCATTAAGCCCTTTCTAGTTCTTGCGGCTTTTGTGATTTAAGTGATTTATTCGTTAGTTCTCTTTCTAAGTATTTTCTAAAGCCAATAACATCTGAGGTGGGGATGGCAACAAAGCAGGAGGACCCAAATAAAGGTACAAAGGAATTGAAAGTCAGGAGGGAGATAGGCAAGGCAAAATTACATCATCCCAGTGGAGCTTTCCAACCCAGATTCCGCTTATTAGAGCTTTCTGAACCACCATCAACCAGCAAAGCCTAATAGATCCAATTGTTTCTACTTATAATTCTTGGTTTCATAGGGTTAGTTCGCTATGGTAACTGCCTAAAACCAGTGATATTTTAAAGCACAGACTATAGGCAGCACAATAACAGAAAAACTAGAATCATTTCATAGTCAAGCGAAATGACATTTTCAATTAATTTAATTCAAATGAAGTTATTTATCTACACAAGTAACTAAGAATGTTGTTTTTAATTATTTAAGAGAGATCTGTGAGGCAAATTAAACAAAGCAAGAATAAAATGTATTGTTGTTCTATACATAACTATCAACATGAGCAGTAGTACTGAAATATCTTTCTTCTGGAAACTTAACTGCTTCAAGACAGAGTGTTGGGGTTGGGAAATAGCTCAGTGGAATAAGTGCTTGCCTGGCAAGAGCAAAGACCTGGGTTCGATCTCTGATAGCACCAGAAAAAAAAAAAAAAAAAAAAAGACAGGGTGCAGACTTTCTAAAAGACCTGTAAGCAGCATCGTCAAATAACAACCATTATGAGTATAATTTTCATTAGGAAGATATGAAGAAATATATATATATATATATATATATATATATATATATACATATTTGTCTTTTTGAGAAAGGGTCTTGCTATGCAGTTCAGGTTGGCCTTGAGCTTACTTTTGTACTTTTGTAGACCAGGCTGCTCTCAAACTGTCACTGATCCTCCTGCCTCAGCCTCCCCTGTGCTGGGATTACAGGTGTGTGCCACCCATGCCCGGCTCTCTATGTATTTCATATGCTGTAATGGGTGATCAAAATATTACTTGTTTATTTTAAAAAATCATACTTCTAAACCTGATTACTTTCATACAGAAAGACTAACATATTAACTGTCATCACAGACATGCTCATAATTTTTTCCAAGATAATAGACAACATAGGTGAATGTATGGACCACTGGCCATCAGATTTCTTGCTGGCATCAGTCTCACATAGAAGGAAGACTGGAAGTTAACACTGTTGAAAGGAAATTCAATTTTAAAATTAAAATTTTTTAAGAGCCCTAATTTACAAAAATAAAAATGAATGTAATTTCAATATTTTATTTCATTTAGTAGAATAAAGTGCTACCACTTTAGCAAAAACTATAGTAAAATATTTCATATTTTTTCTGCATGATATATCGTTTATACTTAGAGCATATCTCAAAGTGAATATTAAATTTTCATTGGAAATACTTGAGATACATATTATATGTCATAAAATTTATAGCCAAGAAGTAAATCCACATGTAATTACCTAAACTGCTGAATACTTTAAAAAGTTTTCGAATAACAGAATCAAATATGTTTTAAAAATTTAAGTCAATTAAAGTTGGTTAAATTAAAAATTCAATTCCTGATGCCTAGTAGCTACACTTTAATTATTCAGTGGCCACATGTGGCTAGTGGCTGGAGCTCTAAACCATGCAGCTGTAGGGAGGTGGAAAGGAGAGGGCCAGGAGTGGTGCTGGAGAAGGACCTAAAATGATTTGATCACGTAACCCATCTATGAGAAACAGTATTTATGAAATGTAATATCCTGTGGCTTGTTATTTTTTGTTCGTTTGTTTTAGTTCCTGAGGCTGCTGTAATTAATTACCACAAGCTCACTTGCTTACAATAAGGGAAATTGATTCTCTATCCAATTGGAAAGTTAGGAGGCCAAAGGCAGTAGTGCACTCTGAAGCAGTCTCCTGTTGTGGAGGTTCTCAGGGACTGTCCTCTCATCCCTTCCTTGAAACTGCCCTGGTATTGCCACGCCTGTGCCTGGACCACTCCTATTTCTGCTTCTCTTTTCATTCTGTTTTTCTCTTGAATCTGAGTCATCATCCTTGTCCTTTATGTAAGGAGCTATTACAAGTGAGGGTGACACCAACTTCCCACTAGGTTGATCTGAGACAATCTCCCCATTTCAGGATCTGTAATATAAACCCAAGTATAAAACATCACTTTTCCATTTAAGGTAACAGGTAAGCACTTTTTTGGATTAGGACTTGGTATTTTTTCAGTTGTCATTGTTCAATATATCAATAACTGTGGAGCCCATTTTCTTGAATCTGTAACATGATAATTGATAGGTTGAAATTGAAGGTCGCTTTTCACCTGCAAGCAAATGAATCCAATGCTCACTCCTCACATCTCCTTTCCTGTTCTAAAGGGAAGAGACAAAGCAACTACTGTAGTCCTGAGCCAGAAAAAAAGTAATAAAAATGGCAAGAATCCTACTGGGAAGAACTAAGGTTATCACAGTTGATCAACACAATGGTGACAAAGCATACAGACACCCCGTGAAAATATGTACACACACACACACACACACACACACACACACACCCCTGTCCCTTCCTTCCAATATATTTGTTGGGAAAATGTAAGTTTCGAAAATATAATCTTCTCAGAGGGAAGACAACCGCCATTGCCCAGCATAGAATGGGCTGGGGCAAAAATGCTTTCACATGAAAATTATAAACTACAGAAATGAGCAGCCGTGGAGAAGCGCAGATGCTCCTAAGAAGATGAGCAAATGGCTTATGCACGTAATTGCACAATTTCCAGAGCTCCAGAAATATAGCTATGATGGTCTGGATGTATGTTAGCATGATAATTTAGAAGATACTGACTATAAGAAAGAATCACTTAGAACACTTTAAGATCGGTGAATTTTGAATGCATTCAGGAGTCAGGAAGAAGAAAGATAGGGAAAGTTCCCTTCACGTGGCACCTTGGTTGCCACTGAAATTGACAGACGGGAATGAAGTTCAAAATTATCCTGGGTAAAGTTGAATAGTCATTCTCTGTCTTCATGAATGATAGCTCTTGATTCATTACCACACAGCTAGAGGTAAGTAAAAGGATCATAGACTCCAAATAATAGCATATTAATAGTTCTACTTTCAAAAAATGAGGAAAAGGAAAAGCAACACTTAATGACTTTATTATGGAAATTAAGCTTTTGGTAGATATCAATATAATCCCTTTTTGACAAGGGGAAATGTGCTCAGAGGGAAAATACATTCTAGTTTCTTTTTCTTTCCCTAAAGGATAGAGCTCTTAACAATAGCCTGTAACAGTTTGACAAGGGCACCCTCAGCTTCTACTAATTTCTTCATCAGGTCTCACTCCTGTAAGTGCAAAGGAAGGAACCCCATTCAAAGTCTGAGAAAGAAAGAAGGTAAGAGACAAGCGTATTAATTTTCAGTCTTTTTTTTTTTTTTTTTTTTAAAGAGGTGTAGTATTATGTAAGTCATGACGGGGAAATGTAGAATCTAGATAACGAGCAAATTCTCTCTCTTTCAGGCAGCGCAGCACACAAGTAAAGCATGGGCGGCAAGGGTGAGATTCACCAGCCTGGATTCGTCTCCACAATGGTAAAAGTTGGGCAAGTGCGTTGCAGCCACTGAGCGTCATCAAATGTAGTTGGGTCTTGACTCGCTGAGACACAGTCTTCAGCTTTCCGCCACTCTTCTCCCCCAGGACCAACATCCCTGCCTCGGCACACCCTCCCTTGACTCCAGAAAGCAAGTGCATAGTAGCAGGACTGGGACTGTTGCAGGCTCCCGTGGAGAAGCTGGATAATCTTCGGCATTGTCACAGATGCTGCTGTAGCCCTTGAAGAGCTGATGGGAAGGCCAGCTCCTCACAGTTTGTGGATGGTTGCTAGTTTGAAAGACAGCCAAGCACCACAGCAATTGGCCCTAATTGCTTCTCTTTTGGCCATCTCACTGGAGAGGACAGGGCTGAATAAGCAAGGAAGACTCAAAACAAATTCTCTCATTAAGAGTTTGCCCTCCATGAGGCAAGGCTCACTTCCTTAGGGGGAAGAAAGAATATTTTCAGAGCCTCTACATCACTGTTTGTCTTGGGTAGACACCACGTCAGTCTTGGTCCTTGAATTCTGCATCTTCACTGAAATAATCTGAATTGATTAAATGAGCAAAACAAAGACCACAGGATTAGTGGTATTCGCAACGAAGGGAGTCTCTCTTTGGCCAGGAAGACTGCATGGAATAACTGACCTGGGTACTGTAGAAGGGAGCTTTCCTCTAACTTGAAATATAAAAGCTGAGGCCCAGTCCTTTGTAAGGTGCTGTAGGGTTGCTCAGGTACATTTTTTCTTTTTCCCATTATGAAAATGATGTGAACAAGGAGTTCAAATCCATTCGGAAACCACAATTTGAACAAAAACTATATGGAGCTCTGGGCTGGTGAGATGGCTCAGCGGTCTAAAGCGTCTCCTTAAGCAAGTTTAGGCAACCACAAAGATCGAGGTTCAATCCCCAGCACCACATGCTGTGCCAGTGCCTCCCCCGGAGCAGGCTGAGCCAGCCAGAACATGAAAAATAAAATAATTAAAAACTATACAGAGCTCATTCATAAGCTAAATATTTTTTAAAATATCATATTGAATTTCATATTTTAAAATGAACTTTCTCTTTGAGTAGTTTTAAACACAGAAATGTTACAAAGACCACACAGATTTCAAGATCCAGTATCATCTACTTTTTAAAAAACATCTGGTATTAATTTGGTGCATTTGCCACAAGGAAATCATGAGTTTTGCTTGTTTTTTTCACAGTACAGGTGACTGAACCTAGGGCCTTCCCACTGAGCTATTGCCGCAAAATTTTATTTTTATTACTTTTTAAACTTTGAGACAAGCTTTTGCTAATTTCCTAAGTTGCCATGAATTGGAATGTGTGGTCCTCCTGTTCAGCCTCTCAGAATGCTGCAATGTTAGGAGTGTACCACCAGGTTCCTCCTAAGGATACATTATTACTAAGGAAAATGTGTAATTTATTTAGATGTTCTTCATTTTTGCTTCCTGCTCTTTCTTTCTGCAGGCATCAAATCAAGAATACAGTATTAAAATTACTCCCTGATTTTCCTGCTTGGTTCTTGCTCTACTAATGTCTCAGATTTTTCTTTTTCCTGATGACTGTAACAAATTAAGGAGCATTCATATTTTGTAGACTGTCCCTTAGCTTGGGATTTTTAGATCTGTTCCCTCTCAGGGTAACCTAAGGTTATTTGGGAGATATTTTTTGAGCTACAGGGGCAGGCAAAAGGTCATTTTTATCACTTTAGGTAAAACATGTACTACCAGGCTGATTTAGCCCAGTGGATATTGATTTTAATAGCTGGCTGACATGGGTTCTCTCAGGTTGCTCCATTAGAAGTTACTCTTTTCTGCTATTTCTACACTGGGCTCTCTATTAGTAGGTTTAGCTTATACTTTATAGGCAAGGGAAGGGCTGGGGAAATAGCTCAGTAGAATAAGCATTTGCCTGGCAAGCACAAGGGCCTTCAATCCTTGGTTCAAAAAAAAGAAGGATTAAATTTTCCTTTCTTGAGAGGGGAATAGTCAAATTATCTGTCATTCTTCTACATGAAGACCCATGACCTGTTCACTCTTTCCTATTAATTAATTCAAATCAGTAAGAATTCATGGATATGTATTTTATTTTTAATACAATATCCCTAATTTATTGATCCAGTGTTGAGCATTGTCAGTCTCGCCATGGGATCAAGTTCTACCCTGTTTGTGAGCCTCCCTGGGGACAGTTTTCCTTGGATTTTTGCCTTTTATTTAGTTGGGTTTTTGTGCTTGGGGCTCTTCCTTTCTTGCCTCTCAAGGTCCCCCAGGCTCACCTTACATCTCAACCTTTGAAATAGCCATTCCTTAACTGGACTCTAGATCTTCTGTTGGAGAACAGTGTTAGAAAACAACATCCGGGTTTGGAGAATTTTATCGCTACTGAAATATCATATTTTCTAGGTGCACTCAGATGAAAGAGCAGCAACATATATGCATAAATACTAGCTATGATATAAATGTATCTGTACATAATTCCAGGTATACATATCTATCAAACTAAACATGCATTCATATTAAAATTTGTATCTTGCATCTTGTTTATCTTTGTCTTCTAATTTCAACAGTGAAAACCCTAGCTTCTGCCATGTGCTGTGTATTAATTTAATTTTCAGTTCTAGTAAATATGTACAGTGCTGTTAGAATTGTTGATTGGCACTGTAAAGGAATCAGATTTGCCAATGATGAGACAGTACTCATATAGGGTTGCCTTAGCGGTTGACATTGTAATGCTCACTAATTTCAAAAATTACTTAGGTCAGCGCTCTTCCTTAATTTACTTCACTTAGGTTTTTCATAAGTTTTTCAATTCAGTAAACTCTTCATCACAGTCTGTACTACACCCTGGAATCATAGGACTCCTTCCTGATTTTTTGCTTTGTATATACACATGCTCCTCAATTTGGGGGATAATATTCTGTGATTTTTGGTAACTACATTGTGCATGTACCAAGTGTTATACTATAAAGCAAAATAGCTTCACCACCTTGGAATAGGTCATTTACTTCACATTTACCCATGAAGCATTCTTGTTTCAGGGAACCTCAGGTTCACTATCCCTATAGCTCAGAGAATGGGATAGAAGTAGAATTAAGCAGGCATGGCTGCATAAGACTGAATTCATCTACAGATATTTATGTAAGATTTCTCTAGTTTTTCCTTGGCTTGGAAGTTCATTTTTTAATACTAAATAATATCCCTTTGTGGGGATGCACCCAACTGTGTTTACTCATGCACCTACAGTGGGACATCTTGGTTGCTTCCAGTTCCTAGAGATTCTGAATAAAGGTGTAGTAAATATTCACCTGCTGTCCCTCATGTACACATATGTCTTTAGAACAATTTGGTAAGTAACTCAAAGCATGGTGATTGGATGCATCTAAAGATTTTTACTATTTAATGTACTCTGACCGGGAATAAAACTAATAATTGACTACATATTTTGCTGCTGAAAAGATGATAGGAATGTGTCCACTGTATTTTCCTGAAAGACTCTGGATATTTACCTGAAAAAACAACGGAGTAGAATCAGCTTCACATGACAGAGACATGAAATGCATCTCCTGCTGCTGTCTTGGATAAGAAGCACTGATGACATCCCTGGGCTCAGAAGTGCCTCTCCACACTGGCTGGGCACAAGACCTTCTCGGTTTATAGCCAACTTCTTTACATGGATTCTGATATCTTTGAATTCTATGTAGTTTTACATTTTATTAAACTTGATAAATGAAACAAGTGGAAGGCGTCATGCAGACATGTTCTGGACCTTTCGGAGGACTGTTCTATGCATCTTTAGATTTGCTAACTTCACTCCTTCCCTATGCTCTTATCCTGTACAACTGTTCAACATCACATAACCTTGTGGCATGTTAATATAGAGGTTTTTCAAAAACTCAGAAGAAAAATATTACATAGTTTTAGACTCTCCCACAGTCTCATCCATAGGAAGATGGGAGAAATTTTTCTTTTTGTTTTCTCTTAAATCTCTTGTATATCCATGAATGTGCAGTCTTCTATTGGAGAAGAGATTGTGAAAGGAGTCTTTCCAAAGAAAGATGAAATAGGAAGGAATTCTTTGCTTTTGCAAGGGGATCAAAAGGAGTATTTATTACACAGATAAAATTCAGAGTTGGCCCAGCTTTTCATCTCTTAAATCAGACTCATGCATCTATGTTCTTTATGTAACTAAACTATTTACCTATCATTTTTCCTGGTAAATTGAAATACGTAAACGTTGAGGCTCTTAAGTTCCTCAAAGCAAGATCCTTTGAGAACACTTCAGGCTCTCTCTCTGGCTCCATCCTGCCTTCTCTGAGTGTGCATGCAGGCACATCCCCAGTATACCCACAGGCCCTCAAAGTCACCCCCCCCAACCAGGTACTGTAGAAATTAGAAAGAAAGGTACTTATTTCAGTTAGATACTATTTGACCTCATACCAGGGGTCATTTTCCCAAGTGGTCTCTATTTTAATACATAGCACCTCCCTAGTATAACATTTACTACTGTAATGACCATTTTATAGAAAGAAACAGACTTGTAAACAACACACAAAATTGTACATTATTCCAATGGCTCTAAGCTCAAGCTTTCTACTAGTTGAGCAGCAAAGTTAAACCATAATCTGTCTAGTGTTCATGACTTTGGTTAACGGTCAAATCAACAGTCCAACTTGAAAAAACATTAATGTAAGAGACTGGGTCAGGTATCTGTCTCACTAGGGGCACCAAGGCTGATGCTAAGTGCCTTTCTTGCCAAGAGGACACATAGTGCTTGCATTAAAGCACTCTTGCTTTATTAGTATAAAATATTATAATCATGGCTATAAAGAAGGCTAGTGATGCCAGCAATAAAACAAGAGGAAAACAGAACAACGGTAGAGTTAAATAAAAAAAAATGTCAAAATTTTTAATCTGATATAAAAATGAATTTATAATTGTAATTTTTGGTACCTCAAGCCAATTATTTGCTTTTCCATTTATTCTTATGGGAAAAATATGTTCAGTTTCTGATATTCAAACAGTTACTGGGAATGAACTGCGCTGGATAACTGAAGTATCACTGTACTAGAATAGGAAGTCAGGGCTAAGTTCCTTCAGACACCAGAGCCAGGTGTGTTTATAATTCTAGCTCAACACAGTGTCCTGAATCTCCCGTGAGGTGTATCTTATAAAACATTGTCTACTACAGGGTTTGTTCAATACAGTAGCTCCCCTTACAAGTGACTTTTAAAGAAAATAAGTCAGATAATACCACTGATACAGTGATATGAAATCTCATAATATTTCATGAAGTGTATTCTGAGTTTTACTATTAAAATAAGTTCAAAGATTTCTGGGTCCAGACACAGTCTATACCTGGTTTTGCATACATTGAATTCTTAAACTTTGTTCATGGTGCCTTCCCGTTACATTTTTTCAGCTTCCAAATATACAGACTTTTTTCATTTTAGTTTGGATCAAAGTTAGTTTAGATACCTTCTTAAATGTAGAACACAAGTTTTAATTGTCAGCAATGTTATAAATGAGGTCAAACATAATATACAAACAAATGTTCTGGGACAATAAAATGATACTTTTTCAAAAAATTAAAAATTATCTAAATTATCAAAATATGCCAGAAAACACAAAATATGTCCCTTTTAGTGATGGGGAGAGTTGGAAGCTCAAGGATTACATGAAGTTTAGAGCGAAGGACATCGTGAAAACAGTGCGCTAAAGCCCAGTGGAGGCAGGAGGAAGGCGAGGAGTGTCAGCATAAAATTACAAAGCAGAAAAATCTCCATGTGTTGCATTTAGCTGGTGAAAACAGAAAGCCTCAAGAAGGCATAGCATTAGTAGCCTTATGCAAATCCTGTCACTTAGTAAGCTGTCAGTTATGACTTTCTCTCCAGGAATGTCAACGACTAAATTGGGGAGGGAGGAGTAAGGATTGTGCCTCTCATCCATCTAAGGGACCTCACTGAGGGCTACCTACACTTGCAAGATTCAGAATATGTAAAGAGCTGGAGCAAACTGAGACTAAGAGTGGCTGTGATCAGAAAGGGCTAAGGAGGAAAAGCTTCTCTAATTCTGTAGGAACAGACACTAGAATTTCATAAAACTGGGTAGGAACGAATTTTCTTCTCTGTTGAATTAAAAAAAAAAATCAGTGATGCAATGTGTCATGCTGCAGTTAAGCTGCCTGCTATCCAAGCCTGGCCCCAGAGTATCACAGTTTTGCCCTAAAGTAAACTTGATGCCTCCTTGACCTTGGTTTGTGGAACCTGGATTCAATACTACTCCAAATTTAGGAGCTTCTGATTTGCAGTATTAGCAAATCTATCCTGGAGGCTTTAGTCTCCGTCTGCTTTAATCCTCAACTTTGTGTGAACCTAGCATCTAATGTTTAGGAAGTAAAGAAGAATCTTCCACTCCTGAATGCCACTCGCTGCCAGTCAGGTGGACTCTCCTATGTCTAATGCTAAGGTCATGCTTCAGCCCTACCCCTCTTTCTCACAAACATTGCCATTTCCTGGCAATTCTTCTATTGCCTTATTATGCTTATATTTCTGGTATACAGAGAGAACAGGTGTTTGGCTAAATGACTTATAGAGAACAGAGGAACATCTGTAATCCAAAGCAGGCAAGAAGTATTTTAATACTGAAAAGAATGCCCCAGATTGCAGTTGTCTAGGGTCATGTCCTCTCTGTAGTGATAATTGTTCTAAATCCTAGCAAAGTTATGTACAGGATATTTTCTACATATCAGACAATGAGGTTTTTTTTTTTTTTTTTCCATTTTGTATACTGTACAGAGATATTAAAAAGCTTTTAGAAAATTTTCTTTATCATGGTAGGTTATTCAAGAACATTGCTATGAATCTAAGGGCAGGTTAGAGAAGCAAATATTATTTATTTCCAAAGAGTTTACAAAATCCAGGGTTTATCAGGGGAAAAAGAACTTCCTAAATAAATTTAATATTAATTTAATAGTTTTATATTGAAATGATGTGATACAAAAACCACATAAAAGTGTGCAGTGGCTTTTCTGTGACAGGTGGGGTAGGAAGCACCCTTGCAAGAGAAAAGATGGAGCCCATGACCTGCCTGTGTGTGGAGGTCATGTGATCCTTTTAATTTATTTTGTGGAGCCTGATAGTATCTCTTCAGATGGGCGATCTGATGAAATCACAGGAGAGTGTGTTCTGTGCGACTTCAAGGTTAATAAGAGAGAAGCTTGGCAAAGACAGGACCAGCAACAGGGAGGAAAAAAAACCTCCTTTCAAAGCTACAAATCGAAGGGTTGAAGTGGTATCTGTGTGACATTTCACCACGGATGCTGCTGATTAATTATCAACAATTCGCAAGAATATCAGTGCTGAGAGCGGGGAGCTCTTGACAGCTAAAAGGGACATAACCTCATTAAATCTTTGGGATACAGCTTCTCTCGAGTCATTCCAGAGATGGGAAAAATGATCTCAAGTGTGTAAATCAGAAAGAAATTGCATTAAATTCCTAGCATCAGTGAGATTTCTAAAGCATTTATTGCAAAACTATCATTTGCTATTCCAATTGTAACACATGTTCCAAAACCGAGTGTGATAAATTGACAAAATATTTATTTCAGGACCGCTGGTAGCAACACAAAATTAGAAAAGAGCTGATATGTTAATCAACAAGGAAATTGCTAAATGAATTATGATATCTTTATGTTACTACAGAAGTTGAAGAATGAAGCCGATCAATTTGCAAAACTTGTGTATCATTCATAATGCATCAGTATGGTGCACAGTTTAGTTGTATTCACTCATTTAATTACCTCACAAGCCTGTGAATATGTTCACCAGATATACACCTACTATGTCTCACTTTTTCAAATAAAGAACAGCAGACAGAAATACTAAGTGTCCCAGGTCACACAGGCCCTTACTGGACCCAACTCTGCTCCACAATCCAGGCTACGAACAGTCATGCCACTTTCTCAGCATATTTTAAACTGTGTGGAAATTTTAAAGTGATATTTAGGAATAAAAACACAGTTAGAATAACAAATAGTTCCATTAGAAAAAGTATATATATATATATATATATATATATAGTATACCTATATATAATTATATATATAATTAATATATATATTATATATATACAATTCTTGGATAGTAAAGAATAAATGAAAAAGTAAGTCTAATGCAATTTTAGTCTTTCTTTTTTCAGAGCAGAGGACAAAAAACTCTGTGCATGTGTGCAGGCGTGCGTGCGTGCATGCGTGTGTGTGTGTGTGTGTGTGTGTGTGTGTGTGTGTGTGTATGTTTACTGAGATTCAGCCCAGGGCCCTCATGCTCAGATATATCCCCAGACCTTTTTTTGTTTCTTACTTTGAGACAATCCTGCTTAATCAGTAAGTTGCCTAAACTGGACTCAAATTTGAGACCCTTCTGCTTCAGCCTCCTACAGTGCTGGGATTATAGCTGTCTGCCACCATGCCTAGTCTACACCCTCAGACATATATCTATATCTATATCTATATCTATATCTACATAGATATATATACTATATATGCTATTGTATTCTATGAATGGGTCTACAGGGTGCTCAGGGTCTCACTATTTGATTAGACTCATAGTGATGCACCTATTTACAGCCTCCCAAAAACGGGATTATAGGATTACAGGTGTGAGCCACCAGGCCCAGTCTCAATTGCTGGCTCAGTATGCCCCAGGGGCAGGGCCAGTAAGGCAGGCCTGGGGATCGAACCCCTGGCCCCTGTGCTCGCTTGCAGGTGCTGTAATCTGCTGATCTATTTGGCTGGCCCAGATTCTTTTCTATATTAAGTAAAACTACTCAAGAACCTTTTTCCCTCATTACCATCTCTTCCTAATCAAATCAGAAACTCTCTTTCTTTCTTTCTTTCTTTCATACCAGGGATCAAACTCAGGACTTTGCACTTGCCAGTCAGGCTGCTGAGCTATCTCCCCAGCACCAGAAACTGTTAATTATGTGTCACATTTCTGAAAAGTAGAGTTCCCTTCTGGCTGAATTTTATTAAAAGCCTTCCTCTGTCTGATGCATTAATCTATGCTTTGCTAAAAACCAACACCTGTTGAAATGATATATTTTCAGGAAAGTTCTAACAGGGTACTGAACATTCTTCCAAAACCCCAAAACTTCTAAAGTGGAACAGTGGAGCTTAGAGCCTGTCTTACATATTTGCTTCTGTTTTATGATTTCCATGTTGAAAGCTAGTGTCCTTGAGGATAGTTCAGTGTGGATTTCTTTAGTGTATGAGATTTAAGAAGAGTTTCTCCTGAGGATCTACATGTGAAATAATTTTGCCTTTTCCAGTTATTGCCTACTAAAAGGTTATTTATTATTCTGAAAGGAAAATTTTGCCCTAAAAGCTTTAATTCTCCTCTTTATCTATTATTTGCTTTTATTAAAACACTTTAACTCTGGCAGGTAGGAGGCTCAAGCACAATTCAAATTCTCTTCCCCAGCCCCTAACACATGTGTGCCCAGGATCTGGAGTGTGTGTGTGTGTGTGTGTGTGTGGTGTGTGTGTGTGTGTGTGTGTGTGTGTGACAGCATATGTATAAATAAGGAGTGCAAAGAGAAGCCACACCCCCACCACATAACTGTTTCTGCTTTCCTGCCCACCAGGCCTTCTGAGATACCTGCAATAGAATCTCTCACTTTGGAATTGAGATACCACACTGCTTATGAAAGTTATTACTATTTACCTGGCCAAAGCTACTGATGCTCAGAAACCTGCTGTGTAGCAAGGCCACAAACACTGATGATCTGTTGCACACTTGGGGAATTTTATGGTTTCTCTCCAAAATCTGGTGCCTAAGATGTGAAATTCAGCTCCTACTCATACACCTCTATCATGTGTAGTGCCTACCACCAAATAGATAGAGCTATTTGAAACATGGAGTTTTCACCAGGAACACACACAGTGTCAGCAATGAATGCTAACTTGTCACCATGTCCTTGGGGTACAAGAGGAATATAAACAGAACTATGTTGTCTTTATAAATGCACCATCTTTATCAGATTCAGCTGCTATGAAGTGAGTGGCTTGTATAACCAAGTTATTTCTCATAAATCTTTAGGCTGGAATCCCAAGACCAGGTGCTGTCTGAGTCACAGGCTGGGGAGGCCATTCCTGGCTCACAGACACCTGTCTTGTCCTTGGGTCCTGACTAGACAGACTGTAGACAGACTGACTGGAGGAGCTCCCAAGGTTACTTTCACAAGGTAGCTCCTGTATGAGATAAGTCTATTCAGTTTGAAACCCTCACCCAACAGTGGGCATGCAGGGCTCTGCAGATGCACCTCAGAAGACACCTGCCCAAAGGATAAGGAATGACAGAGTAATTTTCTTCTTAAGGTAGCAGCAGTAGCGGTGGAGCTGATGCTGGTGTATGTGTGTGTAAGGAAGTGGAGGTGGATTGACTGGATTTCCTCTCAGAGGACATTCTTAGGAGGCATCTAGCCAAAGTGACTATAGGCTTCCAGAACCGCAAAATAGAGATATTAAACACCAATTTTGCCTGGAGGTTTGGATATTCTGTTGTATGGTTACTCTCCATTTTGTTAGGTGTGAATGTCCCCGAGTAGCCAGCTATGGGCCTGGGATAGAAATGGAACAGCAACAGAGATTGCTGAGTACAGTCCCTCAGGAGGCTCCGAAGGAGATGGTGCCTCAGGGGAGAGAAATGGGAAGATGGGCATATCACTCTTTGTAATGGAATTTGGGAGACTGTACGCCACAGGTTCGCCACTTCCACATTACTTCATCTTGGAAAGATAAGCCCATCTTTTCAGGCAAGGAAATAGAGTTAGAACACAGGTGTGAATCCAAGAGCTAACAGCTGCTCAAGGACAAGAGGCCACTGGAGAAGGGCAGCCTGACTCCTCCCAAGCCTCAACTAGTGCCACTGCCCTCTCAAGCGGCTTCGCAGAAGCCTGGGGCCCACGCCTACCTTCCATGCACCTTTCTCTTAAGGAATCTCCCTCTTCCCTGCTCCCTCATGACTCTTGATATTGTAGTCTCTCCTTTTCCCTACAATTCAGCTGCAGCTTGGCGGGGACTGCCTGTGTCCCCACCAGCTGTTTCAGTGCACATCTCCAACCACTAAGTGTTCACACAAATTTGAGATCCCCACGGGTTTGGTTTTCCCATTAGTTTCAACTTCATGAAAGTGTCAATAAACTATTCTTAAAAGGTACAAGCCTCAACAGGAGCCCAAACCCTAAAATATTGACAAGTGAACTAAAAACACCATGAATCTAGTAAGGAAAAGTTGGTGAGACATACGTTTCCTGTTTTGCTTTGTGATCATAACTGAATGGACAGACAAGATAGAGCAGAGAGAATACAGTGGCTCTATATGCACACCCTTGCCCTGGGCCGTCTTCTTTCTTCCTGTGGAAGTTGACTGTGATGCCCACTTGAATGCCAAATGCTTTGTGGGTGGGTTAGCACAGTTCTGGATGTGCTTGGATGACTGAGCAAAGCAGGACCGCCCAGCCTGGATGTGGGTGCCACCAAGCAACATGCTTGCAGCCTGGGTAACACTTTAAAGAGAAAGAAGAAAAGGAAGCTTGCGCACTGCTCTGGACGCCCCTCCCCAGCCTCACAGAGCAGCGCTCTCAGCTTCTCCAGGGCACACCTGCTACGGACTCTGGACTCTGCAGCGGACTTCTGACTGGCCTCTGGAGGCTCCAGGGCTGAGAGTCCTTTTGTGTTATCTCAGCCCTAACTCTGCCTTTGGGCTGCCACTGGGGCAGGTGGGCCCACCGCACGTTGTATTGTTATGCTAAGTCAGTTCCTCTAGTGAACTCTGGTGCAACCTCTAAGATGCAAACACTTGGATATTTAACAACTACTAATGTGGTTAAGTTCATAACCTCTCTCAGGCCACAATTCTGTGTTGGAAAATCCAGAGGTGCTGGCTGGTGGTTGTGATGAAGAAACGTGGACTGCCATTTGCTCAGCGCTGGGACGCATGAGAAACTTTATGCACAACTCCTTCAGGTGCAGAGAGGAGAGGCAGGTTGGAGCTGCTTCTTTAAAAGTGGCAAAGGCAGGAGGTAACGTGTGTCTCCACGGTGCTGTGCCTTGTGGCACTTCCATGGCACACTATGCTGGCTTCAGGGTAGCACAGAGAACTTCTGAACTAGTATTCTAGATTTCTGTGAATATCAGAGTCAGGTGAACAAGTATAGTAAAATATGCATTTTTGGATGGTTTAATTAATTAATTAATTAATTATTTTTGCAGGACTGGGGATTGAACTCAGGTCCTTGCACTTGCCAGGCAAGTGCTTATTCTACTGAGCTATCTTCCCAGGCCTGTATTTTTGGATTTTATTCTTAGAATTTTTTATATTTTCTCTGAAGTGTAGCTATGAAAATCTCTATTTTCAAAATACTCCCTGGTGAGTCTGATGATCAATTGAATTTGAAGATCATCATTTTAAATTATCCACATCTAAAATTAAGAAGCATTCCTGAGAACCCTCTGGCTTATTTAGATGACTCCTTCTAGCTCGTCAGCTACAACCTTACCAGCTCTGTTTAAGTTTAGTGAGGATGCATTTACCCAGCTGCACAAACGCGCACGCACTCCCTGCGAGGTGGTGGCCTTTCTTTCCTCCTCACCGCTCTTTCAGCCTCTGGCTTCTGTGCAGTCACAGGGACACAGCTCTGTAGATGCTGGCCAGCAGAGCTGTGTTTACCTTATCTGGGTTCTTCGTAGTTTAGAAGAGGTCAGCATGTAGAGCAGTCATCTTTTCATCTGTGAGCACACAGCCCGACTCTTATCTCTCTGATCATTTCAACTGCCCTTCTTCAGCCCTTTCCCAGCTCCATCTCCTCTCTTTTAAGGTTCATCAACCAGAGCCCCACAGAGCACGGATTCACTAAGGCTTTGGACAAAGGCTTTGCCCTTGGTGTTCCTGGGGATGCCATGTAGTTATTCTAAAAGGCAAAGCCTGGGCTTCACAGCTTGATGTGGTGTGGAAAACAAAGAGGGAGAGGATCTTGGTACATGCATGGGAGCGCTTCCTCTTTTCTGCCCCAGATCAATCCTGTTTTCTCCTTGCATCTTAAGTGGAAAAGGGGTGGATACTGAGAACAGGACATTAAAGGAGTTGCAGGTAGATGCGGGAGCAAAGATCTTCATTATTCCTGACAATCGATATGGCAGTTGACAGGCTTCTAGGCAAAGTTGTCTTTGTTAGCATCTAACCCTCCTTCTAAATCCATTACTTGGGTTTCCATTCGTTCCTTTTCCTTCCTTACATCTTTGAGCGGTTTCTTGTTTGCCCAAAGTGGACTGACTGCAGGTCACCATCTGCTTCCCAGCTCTTGTTTTCCTACCTGCTCTTCCTCAGTCCAAAAGTGACTATGCAGGATAAAACTTGTGCTGAGCTAGCAGCCCTAAGGAGCTGGGGATCTGATTATGCCATTAAAGCAATTTACTCAGAGCACAAGTGAGGCTTTACCCTTTCAGCAAGAACTTGGATTGTGAGAGGCACTGGACGAGACTGTATTATGGTTGACTGATCACATTTTGGGGATCCTGGAGATACGAAAATGTCACAGGGGCTGAGGTTCTGCTTTGCAGGGATGGCTGCTGCCACTTTTCCATTGTTTCCAAACTTTTGGGCAGATATGTGAGTGTAGGTGTTTGTGGGTCTCTTTCTCTATGTCTTTCTCTCTCTCTGTTCATGTTGTATTTACGTGTGTGTGTGTGTTTGAGTGTGTATTTTAAGAAACTGATCCCCAGATCCTATATTGGAGTTGTGATTGGGGGACATATATGGATTTACTGATGGAATCTCATTATTTTTAAATATCACAATTGTGGATTCTGCATCTATTCTTAAGTTGTTTTCTCCTCAATATCTTTACTTTGTTGCAGCATTCCCTTCCTATATTTTTATAAAGTGCTCATATCTTCCTGGAGTTCATCGATAATTCTTTTGTACATCTCTCCCTGAGACTCCTCAAGCCAGCTTCAAAGTTCAGCTGCAGTGTCATAGAAACTTGACATTGGCAGGGATGTGAGAAATGACTTAGTTACTTTTGTCATTCTAGTATTAATGGATATATATATATATATAT
>PVJA010000491.1:53589-170323 GCA_004027025.1 Myocastor coypus
TTTTTTTTTTTTTTTTTTTTTTTTTTTTTTTTTTTTTTTTTTTTTTTTTTTGTCTTTTTGAGACAGGGTCTTGCTATGCAGTTGAGGCTGGTCCTGAGCTCACTTTTGTAGCCCAGGCTGGTCTCGAACTCGCACCAGTCCTCCTGCCTCAGCCTCCCGAGTGCTGGGATTACAGGCGTGCGCCACCACGCCCGGCTTGTATTCTTATTTTCTACCTGTATTCACATAAAAATATACAAACAGACTGTATAAAAATAGGGTAATACGTTCCTATAGTCTTAAAAGGTTGATCACAGATATACTTGTAAATTAGTGAGTATAGGTCTACCACATACTTTTATGGCTATATAGTATTTCATTATGATAGTGCTATGATTGTCTTGAATAATTAACATTTTTGCTTTTGTTTGTCTGCTTTTGGACATTTTCTTAAATTATTATACTAAATTCTTCAGAAATAATAAATAGCATAAATAACTTACAGCTTTATATATTTCTAAATGTCTTTTCAGAAGAATCCACTAACATACAATTCCATCAGTAAACCCTCACCATTGGCAGATATCTTTTTCTAAAGAGTTATGTTTGGGATCTATATCTTTACTGCATTGGGTTTGGCCCTGGAGAGTAACCTGTCAGAACACTGTCTTTGCTTTCTCTAATGCAGCTCACTTCAGTACCATCTATGACTGATTCTTTCTGTGACAGCAACAAAAGTAAACTCTTGACTCAGACATGCCTTGTTAAGATCACACAAACACAAGAGCTCTTCCCTGGTTCAGAGTACATTTAAGTTTGAAAAATATTTGTTACATGTTCCCAACATGTATGCATATTTGTAACTTTATTAGAGGGCTTGGCAAAAAAAGCAGAGCATGCCTCTCTGCGGACTTCCCTACCATAGCTTCATTCAGCTCTCCTAGGGATTGGAATTAAATCCGAAGTTGGAATTTCCATATATAAAATCCTATATCTTAACTGAGATGAAGCTGTCAGCAACGTAAGTCTGGTCAATAATTTATTGGAGTCTCCTATTAAATATTCCTATATGAATGCCCTCAACTAGACAATGTTTAAAAATGTCACAATTGGATCTAGGAGTGATTACTATGGGCCTTAATTCTTAGCTTTTCTCTACATAAAGAAATACACATATTTTCTATCTCTTTTCTTCTTTCTAACCCAATTCATTTTATAATTTATTTCTGCTATCTCTATAGTGGTTCACTTTTAATAGCAGTTAATACACAAAGACAGTAGTGACTTATGATCTTAAAATTCATGAACTTTTGAAGAATATTAATACATAAGAATATACATGCTAAAAATAAGGAATGTTGAGGTATATTCAAATAGGAATGAATAAAAGACAAACAAATTAATAAAAGTGAAGTGAATGGCCTTGGTCTCTTCCCTTATTCACCAAGTGGAGTAATAGTCAGCACGCATACTTTATACAGGACACACAGATATTGGAAGAAGGCATACACAGCTGTGTATGTCTGTGTATACAAGTGTGTGTGTGTGTGTGTGTGTGTGTGTGTGTGCACGCGTGTGTGTGTGTGCTCATGATACACTGAATAAACAAGGGGTAACAACTGATGTTTATGAAATAACAGCAACTCAGTTGTTGTAATGCTGGGGTCTTCATCCCAATTTTAGTAGGTGATAACACTAAGTTTCCAAGTGTTCACCGCATCCTTGAGAATTATATCAGCGAACCACATCCTCAGTATTACCCATGCTAATTGGACATCAAGGGCCATTTGTCCTAACTGGTTGTGAAGTCTATGAATCCAAGGAATGCATTATGTTCCATAAAACATTAAAGTTTATGAATTTAAAAACAACATAAAATTCAGGAAGACTCAATAGTATATATTTAGTTCCTTGTTTATTACTTTTTGAAATTTCATGCTTTTTTAGGAGTCATAGGAAACAGGCTGGAGGTGCAATTAGTATGAAATTAATTATTTACATTTAATATCCAGTCTTTCCCAAGGGCCTACAGAGAGCGGCAGACACGGGTGCCACTTTAATATTTGCGTTGACTATGAAGTATTGCAGCGCCTGAATTCATGATCAATGTTGTGGTGTTTGCCAACATCTGGGGAAGCGTGTAGCAGCGTGCATAGCATATGAATGTCATCTGTCATATAGGGCACAGCAGGAACAATGGGCAGAGATCCAGGTGTCATAGGGCTATACCTATAGATGAGGCACTCGTAATTTATGTATGTCTCCTTAAAAGATTTTCGTCTCCTCCTCAAGCTCTCTGATGTGTGTGGGATTACCTAATCCTCCAAGGGCAGGAAATTTCATTATTTTAAGATTTGAACCCATATTGCTAGACTTACTCTGTTTCCATAAGGGTGATCCTCCAATAATCCCTCAGCTACCAAGTTTCCATTTAATTAAGGTCCTTAAAGATAGAGGAAATATATTTTATAAAGTGAATCCTGGTCAGTTGAAAAACAGGAAGAGATGCCTCAAATGACCAAGATTTCATGCCTCGACTAAACAGGAACAACCCAGAGAGGAAAGAAGATACACACAGTGGAAGGGAAGATGCAAATGTCAGCGCCCCATTTTCAGTGACCTGCTGGAGTGAAAATATTGAAATGCCACATCCAGCCCAGTGGGATCTCACTTAAACAACATCTCCATGTTGAAAGAGGCTTTGGAGCTCCTTAGGGGTATTTCTGGAAGAACAATTTTGGTTGCTAATACAAATTTTCAACAGTGAAATTTAACTACTAAAATCATTACATAACTTAAGTGAATGCAGCAAGCTCATTTGTTTGACATCATCCAGGAACAAAGTGTTGTAGGCACATGAAATTTTCTGTGCAATTAAAGCCTACCCCCTTTAAGAATCAGATCTGTGTTGGTGTGTCTGAGCAGCCAGTTTGCTCTAAATGTCTCTCACCCATGATGGACTTCAACTCTTATTTCTGCTCCAACAATAAGCAAGCTGACAGTAAAGAAAACACTATGGGCTGAAAACCTGCTAGTGATTTTGACAAATTATCTCATGTAAGAGTCATTGATTCTGACACAGAATTTAAGGGCAAATGTCCCTAAACTTTGATACTGGGACCCTGTTCAGGACTGTTGGTAGGAAAACAAAATATGTGAAGCTATAGGTATTAAGCCCTTTCCAGGTTATGCCTCAGGTGTCACCATTAATGTCTCTGCTCTGAGAAGTAATATGCGAGCTTTCAGTTGGAATTAATCCTCTTTCCACAGGCAAAGCGCATAAATTCCAACCCACCTCTCTTTCTGTCTCATGGACCAATCACAGGGGAGAGTCCTAGGCAGGTGTGAAAGGAGTGCCACTAAATAAAGTGCCTGACTGTGTAGCAGCTGTGCATCTAATCTCAGACACTGTTCTGAAAGAACTAGAGAATGTCTGTTCCATACAGAAAGACAATTCACATCTGGTCTCCAATCAATGGGAGGTACAGTGCAGCCCCCCCCCCCCCCCGCCCCAGATCTGGGTTGGTGAGGACTGTTTTAAAATATCCAAACTCAAAGAAACTACAGAAGCTAAGATACTGGGTTCTCTTTGATTAAGCCCAAAGATTTTGTTTCAAATTAGCAATCATGCTGGACACACTCAGGAGACATGAAATAAATTAAGCAGCAAGAACAAATATAAAAGATCAGGGTCAGGAGGGTCATAGCGGATCCCGTACACTATAATCAGCATTTCATATAGAATGAGAGAAACTAGAGTGCCAGACACTCTTCCGTATATTTTTTTTATTGTGTTTTGTTAAATTTACGGCACAGTACACTATAGGAAAAACATTACTCTATATGGGACATTTCATTTTGCAAGTTTCCAAATTGAAGCATCTCCCAAGATATACCATAGGAAGTGACTGAACCAGGCTGATTCCAAATGAAAATATAACATCTTGGCATGCAGTGAGTATAAGAAAGTAGTCCCCCGCTCCTTATAGGTGCTGTGTATAAACTAACACAACATGTTCAGGTCCTTACATTGGGTAGAACAGTGCATCATTTCCTTAGAGAAATCTTAATTTTGCTTCCATTAGGAATACATGACCTAATCAGTCCACATTTAAACAATAGATAGGAACGTGTCTGCACAATGTACACACTCTGAGGTCTGGAAGTTCAATTTGTAATTCAGATTGGGCCAGAATGATACACATTTTCACAGTAATCAAGGAGAAATAGTGATCATACTGTTGCAAAGTATCAGGACCTTACTGGTTTGTAAGTGGCTTTGTTTCATTTGTTTCTAGTTCCTTTCCTTATCAGACTAAATGGCAGAGGTGACTGGTACTTTATAGAACAGGAATCAAATTTATAAGAAAAAATCATTGGCATATAATAATTGAATCATTCATTATTAATGTTTAAATAATCTTTTTATTTATTCAATCATTTAGTGAACACTTTGAATAAAGGTTATTACTTAATAGTACTACAAAGAATTTAGCCCTTGCCCAAAGCTCTGTCTTGACTGAAATACTTCATTGCCTTTCCTTCTGCATTTTTGGCAGTTCATAATTTTCTTTCCTAGTACAATACATGGATTCATCACAGTTTTATTCACATAAAATTTTTCCAGTTAAATTTCTTTCCTCATACAAACTTAGCAACTCTGCTTCAGGGAATACGCAGAAAGTGAACACACTGTGTCACATTAAACTTTTCCTATAGAGATCATAGGATTTGGGATGGTATATAAAGGGAAAAGAAAAAGGTGGAGTGGGAATATGATGGATCATGGCAACAATGACAAGTTTATGCTTTCTGATATTCAGAAACAGACAAAAATAAAATAATGATATGCAAAGTGAACACATCACATGAAATTAACAGCAGTATATTTACCCCCTGAATAGCTTGATTCATGCTCATAAAGTTTGTCTGTCTGTCTGTTTGTCTGTCTGTCTGTCTGTCTGTTTGTCTTCTGTATAAGTTACATGCATACTGTTATGATCTAAAACACAAATAGCTACTAAAGCCATCTAAACTATGTGAGGCTATAGGTGATTTGCTGTTAAGATGCAGGCCTGGTTGGAAGTGGCTTCCTGCGGTCTCCCCAGACAGGATGCACTGGTGGCCTTTCCTTCTCATTGTTCTCTCTGCTGCCTGGTCTCCACAGAGCCAGCTAAATGTGCACTGAAACATGAGCCAAAATAATCCTTTCTTCCTTTAGGTTGTGCGTGTTTGACATTGTGTCTGAAAAGTAGCTAAGGTACTTACCCATAGGACTATGTAGACTTTCCTTTTCTTTTACTCTCATTCGATGTTAATAGAAATTGAAAATGCTAGTGTAACATAAAGGAAATTAAAAATAATCAAACATAAAGTATAACACACATGCACACACACACAGTGTTTTGTAAGACAGATACCCAGGTTGCTTTGACTGATGTGAATTTCTCTACTTAGCATTGGCAAGCATGCCACATGCTGAGGTAATAAGGAACTGTTTAGAAGGGTCCAGGTTATGTCCTTTTCTTCTTAGGACAGGATATTTTGCAAAGCTTATGTTTAGTGATTCTAGTTTTTCCCAGGGGAGCATGAACTGCAGTGTGATGTGGGGATGTGTAGCAGACAATGCCCCTAACCTGGGCAGTTTTCCTGAGCTTGGAGGAGGAGCTGGCCATGGCTCCTATGTTCTATTATTCTTCTTATCTATCTTTGGTCACAAATTTTCTTGGTATTTTTCAAGAGATTGTCTCACTAGACTTCAAGACCCTTGCATAAATTGCACACAGTCCCTTAAATACTGTTGATGTTGTTTAGCATGTACAATAAATCAAAATCTCAATTAATACACATCTCATAGGGTAAAAGGTATTATTGATCAATAAGCAGGGTAATGTGATTATGAAAATCAAATTTTCTTAAATTAATCACTTTATAGGAAAAGCGAATTAATATCACACAACTCAGAGTCAGGCCTGAGCGGATCTTCTTTGATACCTTCAAGATCTTAACTTATGCAAAATTTCTTTAAAAGAAAATAATATGTAAATTCCTCTTGTTTTGTGCTGTAGACAACATCTATTAGTTTTGAAGTCTCATATCTAGTGGTTGAACTTTTTCAGGGAAGGCTTTCAACAGGCTGTCAAATTTTAAAACTGCAAACTTCATCAAAAAGAATGTTCATTGGTGTTAATTAAGCATTCATGAGAGAGGAAGGCTGAGTGAGCCATGGGAGAAAGGGAGTTCTATGGGTTAGTAATTTGGAAAGTCAGAATAACCTGTCTTGATTACAAGTTAAGGTCAGTGTTTGGGGGGAGAAATACAGAAATTTAGTGAACAGAGCGCTTCTTTTCTCTTGCTTTCCCCGTCTTTTATTTTAGAATTAAAGAACAGTGGTTTAGAAAGACAGAATGGGCAGTTCTCAAAGGTCAGTATATGATGAGAAAGGAGCCTCAATGTGAGCTTAAGTTCTTCTCACAAGGACTGATTAAGAAGGCTATTGTAAGAAAAGCTAATTAAGGCAATTAACCCAGCATCAGGCAGAGCAGCTGGTGGGGATTTTCCAAGCAAAAGCTGAACTGGCTTCGATGTCCCACTGTCAATGGCACAGTCTAGAGGCTCCCGGATCTCACAAAAACACTGAGAGTAAATTATAATTTAGGCTTGGGAAGGAACCCAAGGGTTTGATTAAACTAAGTGATAATTGATAATTGCTGAGGAGAAATCAAAATTGTCTAAGTGTACTTAAAAATAATGTGTACTGAGAGTATCTCACAAACTGCAAGGGGTAAGGACATTTTGATATTCTTTCATCTCATCAAAACTTTAATTCATGCTGCTCTAAGGAAGAACTTATTTGGCTACTGCACAGTATCCTAAGTTGTTAATATCTGAGCATTACTTTTACTAATCGCATTGTGTAATCACAAGTCACTGCTCACTGCCACAAACCTGGTGGACACAATTAGAGCAGAAGTTCTGGTCTGTGGTGCTTACCTTTCAAATTTGAATTATTGCTTTCTTCATTAACAAGCTGAAAAACAGCAGGTTCAGAATGCTTGGCTCAATTTGGCACAAAGAGGAGAAGGAAATTACTTAAAGCAAAGCAATTGAAAGAGAAACTTAATTCACGTGGACGAATTATACACTGATGGAGATAACAGAAGCCCAAACAGACACATGTATTACAAACACAGAGAAGACAGGAAGTGGAATAAAAAAGAAAAGAAAATATACACTAGTTATGAGGAAGGTAAGGAGAGAGAAGTCAGTCAGCAGCACTGTGCTATGCTGGAGGAACCACAGTCCGGTCTTAGGGTCTCAGAAACAGGAGGGCTCAGATAGAAGGCAATGCTAATCACTGCTCGAATCCAGCCAGCATGCAGTTCTTCAGTGCACTTAGTGCAAAACTATGGATACAGAGGCATTTACATTCTCTTGAAGTAAACGAAGACTTAGAAGTTAGTGTAGTATTAAGTTTTGTTCAACTACATCATTTGAATTAGATGAGCATTTTCTCAGGGTTCTGTTTGACGTATTATCAGGCCTGTGTTCTTTAACCAGCCTTCTAAGGCAGGTGTCCTTCACTTTTGTGCACTGAATACATGTGGGTTGAAGGAACCCAACCACCTCAGCTCACACTACAGCCAAGCGAACATTTCTGCTCTAAGTTGACTATATTAAATTCTGCTTATATTCAAAATAATTGTGTTCTGCAAATAAAACCTGTGGTTATTAAGTGTGAAGCAATATAATCAAACTTATATCTCACTTTATTACTTTAGAGTAAGTTGGTCAGAATTCAAGAAATATGGTTTTGAGATCTTGACTGAAATTTCACTACATGTAAAATCTCATTCAAAGTGATTTCATAATTTAGGTCACTGAAATTTCTCAACTCTACATATTTACTGGGCCATATTGTCTGTCTTTTGGATATGTTATTTTTTTTTCAGAACTGGGTATTGAACTTAGGCCCTTGCGCTTGCCAGGCAAGTACTCATTCTACTGAGCTATCTTCCTAGCCCCTTATGTATATGTTAAATTTTTATTCATAAAGCTCATAATTTTTACTATTTCTTGCAGCTTTATGCTTTTTTCAGTTATAAATTGCATTATTTTTGATAATTAAATGTTGGATCATTGCTGGTAGAGAGGAATGGCTTTATTTGTGCACAGGGGTCTTGCTGAACTAAACAGAAATATTCATGTTCCTCTTCTCCTGGGCAGCTGCAGAGTCATCTTTCATTCACGCATCACATATTGTTCAAAAAAAAACTGAAAGTTCATTAAGTATGAATGAAGACACAGCCTCACTGTCTAGCAACTAATAAGTGCAGAGTGATTTGGAGCAAAGCAGGGAAAATATCTAGACTCTTATAGAGATCCACACACGATGGTAACACAAACACCCATGTGACCAGGTACCTCACGTGTCATCAAAACCCTTCTTCCACTAACTCCAGTCCACTCCTTTTCATCTATATTTTTTAAATTAAGTGCATATCATGAAAACCCTATATAGGAGAAGTGCATAGCTTTTTTGGTGGGTGAATGGTCCATGAAAATAGTTGGCAGATCAAAAATAAATAAATAAATAAATAAATAAATAAATGAGAGAGAGAGAGAGAGAGAGAGAGAGAGAGAGAGCACAATTGGAAGTCCCTGAGAAGCTTTCCAGCTGTGCCTCTCTATTCCAGTTATGCAAACCAGAAAACCTAGACTCGATGCTAGGTCCTACCTTACATACCTATGAGTATCAGCTCCTGTGGATAGCACATCATAGATGTCACTGCTTCACAGATGTGTTGCCACAGCCCGCTTCCAGTCCTGCACCTTTGCAGCATTTTTCCTTCCTCCATTCCACCTCCTCTGGCAACCCTTCCTTTGGGCCATCATACTAAATTCCATTGTCTACTGCCTGCCTTGTTCTCACTCCCTGGTGCACTTAATACACTGTTGGCATCTTGGTTTATAGATATCCACACAGAAACTTTATTCACACTTCTACAAATGGTTGGAGTATGATGTTGAGTAGGTGGTCTCGTTGTGTTTACTGAACTAAATCCACAAGGTTGTAACTACTTCCTATTCTGCTAACAGACAATGCTCAAATTATTATGTTTTTTTAAGACCTGTAAATAAATAAAGTTTTGGGATCATTTTCCCCTTTGAGTCAACTTTATATCTTTATTTATATTTGAATTTAGCTGTGATTTACTGCTGGATGGAACTTGCTAAATAAGGATTAATGTTCTGATTGATGGCCCCAGAGGTGAGCATTGTCCTAAAATGGATGAGAGCAAATACTCTAGTGTTGGTACAGAACTGGTAGATTCCCCTACTCTGGCAGGATAGAAAGCGTATTTCTGTGAATTAAATTTTAAGAATGTCGGAGCAAGAGTTGGTTGGCAGGGATATTCATGGTTGTGGTCTATACGGTCAGTGTATGTCCTTATTTAATTAACACCCAAAGTAGAGATCATGCCTAATATAGGAAGCTTTTTTTAGCTCATGATAATTTGAACACATAGGCTACTTTTCCTTATCACTATACTGTTTTATGTAAGTCTAGGGGAATTCTCTGTGTCTCTTTGTCTCTCTGTCTTTGTCTTTCTCTGTCTGTCTGTCTGGCCACTGTCTATCCATCCTCCCACCTCTCTCCCTCTCTCTTATGCCTATGTCGATGCAAGGAAGGAAACATTTCAGAAATGAAGGATTAGTTTCCTACATCATAAAGATGAGCTTTGTAATCATTTTCCTTTAAGCAAGGAATTAAAGGATAATAAAAGCCCAAATTAAGGACCTCATTAGCTTAACTAGATTTTCATATGCAAAACACAGTTATGAAATTATGATACAGAGTAGAAATGCCTCTTGTCTGCAGCAGACCTAAAAGTCACATTCTTCCCAAGACTTCTGCTGCTTGCAGTTTGCTCAGGGCCTCTATCTTACCCATGACCACCAAATCTATTCAACTTCCGCTGATTCTTCCTTCTATTTTCTGTTGCCCAATCTTTCCACTCTCCTTTACAATTTCCCCTGACTAATTCACTTATTTAACATAACTTGAAAATGTTGAGCCTGTAATATGAGGCAGGCACTGAGATTGGAGTTTGAGAGGCACTGATTAAAATAGCAAATTCTTTTCCGTTTCCCTTGTCCTTTTGTCCAGTTGTTCATCATTAGCCTTTGATGCAATAACTTTTTTAGTCTCTCTTTCTTCTAGGAAAAGCAGCTCTTCCAGGATGGGGCTTCTACTTCTCCCTTCCCATACTGATTTTCTCTCTTATGCAATAACCCTGAAGTGATGTTAATGACTTTGAGTGTCCTCATTGGCCATTACATGGCCTTTACTTTGAGGATTTTTTTTCCATGCCCTTTATTTTGGATGTACATTAACATAAAATTATAAAAGACCACATAGTATATTTTTATAATGATTTTTGAAAGCAGAACAGAATTGGGATAGCTACAGGTGGATTTACTGTCCTTGCCAGGCCATGAAAGCTGCAATTGCTCAACACCTGTCCATGGAACAGCATTCTGAAGCTCACGTTTAACCTCGTCCTCTACAGGAATCCTTGGATGACAGGCTAAGTAAAAGTCTTTGCTTTTTAACTCCAAGGATAAACCCAAAGTAAAAATAAAAGTATGAGATCTCGAATCAAGAATGTCAGGCTTTCTGAATAAAACAGGAAGGTTCTGAGAGCTCCAATATCATAAAAAAATTATAAGAGAGATATGAACACCAAACTTTGAAAGCTTCCATAGTGAGTTTGAAACCAGTTGACTTTTGAGGAGATGGTTACTTTATATTGATTCCTTCCGTGACCTTTTTTTTTTAAGATGGATAAATGATATTTACTTTCTGAAGGTCAAAGATGGTGAAGTGTTTAGTACATAAGTAGTTCAGATGTATAGCAATTTGAAAATTGGCATATTAAATATAAGCCAAATCATAATTACAAATATTTCTTAATATTTCCAAAGAATGAAATTTCTTTATTTTTAATTAAATAACAATTGCTTCATACTAATATTCCCTTTTCAGCTTTGTGAATGTAAATACTACCATAATACACTAAACCTAAATAACCAGACTTTTTTCAAAATAACATGAACCCAAATAATAACATTATTTGATCAGATAAGGTAGGAAAGATGAACTGCAGCAAAAGTGAAAGGAAGCTTTTTGGTTTCCCTGGTGGCTTTGTTCTTTTTGCTGTTAATGTTATTTGGGGGCCTACAGTGCATTAGGCTCTGTAAAAAGAAAAGTAGAAAGTCCCTGGGCCCACAGGAGGTACATTATCGATCCAGGAAAGATCCCACTGAAGATGTGAGCCTCACAGACAAAGACAGCATGGCCAGTGGGAGGTGGTTCTGGGGTTCTTAGTGGAAAGGGGAGACCCTACTGGGAGTAAGAGACGACGAATGGATGTGGAAATCAGCAAGCAGGTGGATCCATTCTTGGCAACGCTATGAACTGCAGGGTCAGACAGAGAGATGCTGCAGCCATGGAGCTAGAAAGGGGCTGCGGCAAAAGAGTGGAGGTGAAAGGTAGGAGGGGGCGTGTGATCAATTCCAATCAAATTTCAATTTTAAAAAGACTAACAGAAACAGCTGTTCATGTGACAGGTGATGGACAAAGATTACTAAATGTGAAAGATAAAAGAAAGCAAGAGGGTGGTTCCATGAAAGCAATGAACATGGTCATAATTGAAAAAATTACTGTGATATGAAAAAATATTCAGAAAATCATATGTGTAGCATGAGTGCTCTCTCTGTGTGTGTGTGTGTGTGTGTGTGTGTGTGTGTGTGTGTGTGTGTGTGTTCATAGTGGCAGGGATATAAAGATAAATAAGAGTATCTTTGAACTCAAGTGTTTAGACTATCAAAAACAATAATTTATATGTTCAGTATTTTTAAACCTTATATATTACAAAAATAACAAGTAGAGGCAATTCAATATTTATTACCATATTAAGCCTAAGAACATCAAAATATATGGGCTTTCCAAAGTACCCATTTCAGATCTTTATGTTTTGAAATTTTAACCATAATCATTATTGGATTTCATTTCATTTTTCTTTCCCTGCGTAAGTATTTCATAACAGAACACATCTAATATAAAATGAGTGTCCCTCTGCTGGTTGCAAGGTCAGCATATGTCTTCCTCAGTTGTCCTAGGACAGCAGCCTCTTCTTTTGTTCTTTTTTGTTTTTTTTTGAGGCAGGGTCTCACTATGCAGTTGAGGCTGGCCTTCAGCTCACCTTTGTAGCCCAGGCTGGTCTCAAACTCACAGTGATCCTCCTGCCTCAGCCTCCCAAGTGCTGGGATTACAGGCGTGCACCACCACGCCCAGCTCTTCTTTTGTTCTTTAGCCATTTCTCTTGGTGGGAAGTGAGACCTCCTGGTCTTCAGGGTCCTTTGACCAATGCCAGCTGAATTGGGCGAGTCTCTTTGCTTTCTAGGCACTTAAGGGATTTTAAAAGCAAAACTTGGCCAAAGGAAACTTAGCCGCAGACTTTGTGATATCTCAGTACTACATGGCCTCTCTTATATGAGAAATGAGTAGCTAAAGAACAACAGAACAGGCAAATGATAAGATGTACAGGCTGAGCTTTTTCTCAAATGGAAAGGAGATAAAGAGATGGAGAAAGGACTAGGAGAGCAGAGGAAGGGATGAAACAGGCAGACATCACACTAAAAGGTAAACACTAGGCACTGTAAGCCTGTATTAATGAAAATAAAAATTAAAATGTGAATAAATATTCCATTATCAGAGGACTAATACTATTTAAAATAATCAATAACATTTGCTACAAATGTGCTGTGTAGTAGGAATGGAACAAAAGGCCTCACATGTATTTCTCGTGAGTCTTAAGACTCACAAGAGTCTTGTGAGTTTAGGAGGCAAATATTACATTCATTTGTCATTGTACAGATGACAAAACTGAGGCATGGGAAGGTTAAGTAAATGAACGAATTGCGCAGATGGGTTGCCATTTTTTAAACCCAGCTAGAAAGTTTAAACTATAAATGCTCAGCTGAAATTTTTATATTCTAGAGAAAAAAATAGGAATGCTAATTTTCATTCCCTGGACATTCTTGCCCAAATTTACAACCAGATGAAAACAGAGAGATATAATGAAAAGTGAAATGTAATCCCATTTGACACTCTGAAAGAGGTATGAGTAATATATACATTGTGTTCCTCTAGGAAATCAGAAATAGATATCATTTTTAACCCCAATTATTCAGGGAAGCGAATGTCATCTTTCTTTCTCTCTCAGGATGTTTTTCTCTAGCAGAATCAGAGAGGATATCTGAGCTTGAGATTTTCATTTTCTCCGAGCCAGTATGTCAGTGAAGAAGAAGAGGACCTCTAGCACAGAGCTGCACAACACAGGGACAGTGGTGACAGCAGTGGATCAAGAGCAAAACTTCCTACTTTGGAAATAGCCAGATGTTGTCCTTCACAGAGCAATTAGTAAGAAGTAAAGAGCAGGTTTTCTTCTCATCAAGTCTGAAATTAAGGGCCCATTTTTCCTTGCAGACATTCTACTGTGTTGGCCGGCTGTGCCCTCCCTGGGCTGGGTTAAGGAAACCCTTACAAATGTCAGTCATAAGATAATCAAAGAAGTATATGGAGTTGAAGTAAGGTAAGTAAGAGAATCGGGGGAACTGCACATAGCAAAGAAGCAATTTGGATCATTTTTCCATATTTCCATCCACACACGACGAAGAATTGCAAAACTATAGAAAAATGCTTAGGAATCTGTGTGTACCAACCTGAATGTTGATTGTAGGAATCATGAGCTATTCTGGAAGCCTAATAGATATAGCTCCCTGACATCTAATAATGGAATATTTAATTTATGTTAGAATCTCTACTAAGGCCACGGAGATAGCTTGGTGGTCCAAGTGCCTATCTTGGAAGCACAATGACCCAGGTTTGATTCCTGATACCACATACCATCCCAGCCCAGCAGCTGAGCCATCCACTGAAACCGGGCATGTTGGTTCATGTCTGTAATCCTAGCTCTGGGGAGACTGAGACAGGAGGATCACTATGAGTCCAAGCTACATAGTGAGACTCTATACCAAACAGAATCTTTACTGAAACTACAAGTTTCGCTATGTCGAATGTCTGGAATATCCAGCCAGAACTGAAAATTGATAGAAGCACTTCAGGATGGTTTGTAGATAATAATTCTCTCTATCATATCAGAATCTGAATGTGAGACATGCATCCAAATGTTACCAGATTTATTTAATATTCCAATCCTAATTGGTCATCCATAAGTTCATAGCAACACATTTGTTACTGTAATACCGATCCACACAATCTTTTGAGGTATCAACTGCTGCAAACTTATTATTGGACTAGATACTTTTTCCATGTATGCACTCATAAATTTCCTCCTCCACACTTAAGGAGCTTAGCTAGCTCTCCATTTTCCTCAAATTTAATATGTCCAGCCTGACCTTTTACAACTTGGTAAGCTAGAGTTATAGTCTGAGATTTCCCAGGTGGAAAACACTGAAATACTTGTTGAGTGGGTGTGATTGATTTGCTTTTTTAAAAACAATTTTTCTTTTGTTCATTTTAAAAATTGTTTTTAAGAATAGTGTAAAAGTTTTCCTGACTTTCTAAGAGGAAAGAGTAGCCTGCAACTAGTTCATTTAAATAAGATGTAAATTCCAAATGTCTAACACAGCTATACCATAGAAGATAATTTATCCTGAGTGTAAAAAAGGAAACCTATAATATTTTGCTTCATTTTTATAGCTTATAGGCAAGCTTAGAATTCTTCATACAGATAGTTTCTAAATTATTTCAAATGAGATTCTCAAAAATAGGCTGTCTTGGCTCCTGTCATCATAGAATGGAAAGACTAGGGAATTCAGCTTTACGGTCTCAATACACTCCCAAGTTGTGTAACCATATTCAGCCATTAAGCACAGTGAAATATGGTGTTCACAGAAGCCAGGGAGATAGCTTGGTTGTCTAAGTGCCTACCTGGTAAGCACAAGGACCTAGATTTTTTTTTTCTACATATCAAATGGGATAAAAAAAAATCTTTCCAATGTAGCATCATATTTATGTATGAACGTGTTTTATACAATTACCTACAGTAAGATAGCTGGAGTCGTTTTGAGGCCTGTCTAACAAATCCCTACTGTTTTCTTTCATAGATTTCCATTCTCTTAGGCGGACTAGCATTAGCATTTCCTCACAGCCCCCAGCTACTGCCTGAGGTTCTCATGAGTCTGTATACCAGGTAGTCCCGAAGATATGTTGGAGAAAACACACCTTTAAATGAAGCAGATAACTAGACAAGTTAGAATCATTATTGTGCTGTTTGATGAAAACTATCTGATTCAATATGTCTGTCGACCCACGTTCCAGAGAAATATTTCTTCTCAACATTCATTGCACTCCCAAATCAGGGGAAAGGGATACACCTACATGCAGAATCTACAGGCTCTACATTACTAACAGAGTCCAAAGTGATGTCCATGATTCTATTTTACTGATAAAATTTTGAGGACTAAGATTAATCTAGATCTATGAGGGGTACATTCTCTACTACAGTAGCTCTTAAACTGGTGACTATTTACATTCAAATTAATTAAAATCCAATAACATTAAAACTGGATTTCTTCAGCTTTCCTAGACAGATGTTAAGGCTTTAATACCATGCGTGGTTAGTGCAGCGAGCACTGGTGAGCATGTATGTGTGATATTTCCATCAAGGCAAAGAGTTATACTGGAAAGCTCTGCACGGGCACACAGCAGCAATATTCGAGGAAGGGAAAATTGCCTTTACTGAACAGGTTGCTCCTAACCTTCAAAAGGGGCTAAGTTCATATCCCCAAGTGTCTGTTTGGCATTAGTGGTTAAATCTACTGTGCTTTTTTACAGATGGGGATGGTGTAAGTGCCATCAACCTGGGACACTCAGTTTGGGTCATGGTGACAGGAGGAAGATGGGTTTCTAAGAGATGAGATTTGGAAAAAGAGGAGAAAAATGGAATGTCAGTTCCCTACCAGCAGGAAGGAGAGGATCCAGTGATGCCCCCAGAGAGAGTGACTAAGAGCCAGGCTTGCTCCTCTCAAGGGAAGAGTGAAGTGATATTAATCAGCACACTATTGTGTACCAAGAGGGTTCTCTCAGGAGAAGAGCAGCACATCTGTCCCACTCACACATCAAGGAGGCCCAGCAGCTGAAAATGCTTGTGTCAAATCTCTACTCAGCCTCTTTTTCTCCTTGCTTTCCTTTCCTGGTTCATTTGTTATTCTGTGGGTTGTTTAGCAATAAGCTCTTCATCTGATTAACATTTCAAACCCATTGTTGGTCTGCACTGGCTTAAATGAACTAATCATCATTAGTACTTCAAGATCTGTCTGACTATGCCTGCAAGGGGGAGAAAAGAAGGAAGAGAAGAAAGGGGAAAGGAAACAAGCCTGACTCATTAAATAAGTCATCCTTCAGTAGTTGGTCAAGAAAAAAGAAAAGCTGAATCTGGAGTATTTTAATCACTAATGAAGCCTGAGATGTAAATGAAAAGCTAGGATGCAGAAGCCGGGCCTTGTATATTCATTTCTTAGGCAATAGTGGAAATAAGGAGTCAGGGAAAGGTGGGCAGGAAGCCTGGAACCTTACTCAGTGTCTTCACTCTGCTTTCCTTTTGGGAAAAAATTGGCTTATGAGGCTGAGATTAAGTAAAACGTTACCTTTTTATCCTTCTGCTCTATCTTCACTCACAGAATTATACCCATAGAATTATTTGAATCAGATTATCATTCTGATTTGAAGTAGTAGTTTTGTTTCATTGAACTCAGAACACTGTGTTTGCCATGCAGGTACTTATGCTGCTGAGCTATCTCCCAGCTCAATGTATGCTCTGAACATTTTGTAGAAGGTTTTTAAATATATTATCCTATTGGGTCATGTAGGCTACTAGCATGGCTTAGCCTAGACTTTCAACAGAATTTTTTTTGTATGTCAGCCTAATAAGCATATCTACTTGCTGTTATACTTTATACTAATGTTTCATCAGGACCTTTGTAATTGTAAGGACAGAGAGAAAAGGAGCACACCCAGACCATGTTTTTGGTTGTCATCAAGCAAAGTGACAGGCTGAAAGATTGAAAGTTCTTATTTAAAAGCTTAAGTAAGAATATTTTGATTACTTTTCCTGTGAAATCAGGATTTCCCACAGATTATGCAATCCTTGTGATTCAGAGGTACTTTTCTTAAAGTGTAATGTAGTTATAATGTCTTGATGACCAGGGCAGGAGCAAGCCCACAGCTACACATTTTAATTTCTTTTACTTTTTAAAATTTTATTGATTTTAATGAGAAAGAAATAATAATGAGACAGTTTCAAAGCAGGTTAGTAGGACAGCCACAACAATTACTATAATGCATGTTATTGTCTTCATAGTAGTTGTTCAGAGTACAAGATGCAGACATGATAACTTTTCTAAACACTATTAGTACAAATATTTCTTCTCGTTGAACTAAGACAAAGTAGTTGTATGTACAATGGGTTATCAGTAGAACAAACAATGTTGGAAGCTGTTGACTTGAGCCTTTTACAGATCAGCATATTAATACAGCTTTATTTTTATGTCTCATGGTTTTAATTTTTTTGCTGGGTGGTCAAGACCTATATAACAAAAAATATAACTTTTGTATCTGACAAGGTTAGCCAAATCCCCTTAGGATTTACCTTGAAACCATATATTGTAGAACTTTTGTCAGTGTCACCTTCTAGAGGAATCATAACCATTGCTTGATCAGTTTGTTCTCTGTGAAGGCCTGAAAAAATGTTTACTCTCTAGGTGACTCTCCTTAGGCACGATTATACATCATCAATCCCTTTCCCCTGTGGCACCATAATCTCCTTGAGCAGAAAGTTCGGGACACCACTGACTTATAGAATGTGACAATACAGCTTCTCCTATGTCCTGAGTCCTCACTAACCTAGAGAGGCTAGTGTCAAAATGCTTGGAATGTCTGTCATTCTGGTCTTCTAGATCCATGCTGCTTCTAGTGTTATATCAATTATTGCTATAATATCTCTCAAGTAAATGTTTTTTTAAAGGTAATAAAAGAGAGTAAGAGACAAGAAAAAATGCCATAGAATTGACATGCTATAATTTTTTGCATATGGTTAGATTCCTAAATTTCTGTGTAAAAATATGCAATTGTTCTTTTTTCGTATCTTTAAATTACAGTGTCTCATTTAACTCTCCTACCAAGGCAGTCACAGAGCCTCTCTTAGGACCACTGGAGTTTAAACATATAAATATATTAAAGTAAAGAAGCACTTCATGTGTTCTTGAGCCAAAAACAAGGTGTCTGTTTGGGACCTTTAGGAGGAGTGAGGAAACAACAAGTTGGCTTGCTATGCTCCAAAACAAGTAATCACGATGTCATATTCTGACTAATGTGGCCAAATTTAGTGAATGAATACTCTGGAGCTCCTTTGTATTTACTACTAATAGGATCTCACAAGCCTAATGCATTCTTATTTATCATTTTAGATGCAAGTGCTCAGTGAATAAACATGCACTGGGCACCCACTATTGACAAGGCAGGTCGTGTTTCTCGAGTCATGGGCACCGTGTGGTACCCAACAACCAAGGTGTGGTCAGTGCACCTGGCATTCTCCAGGGACCTGGGAGGAACATATAATTATATTATTCAACTCTTGTCTGAGCTGCAGTACAATGCTGGACACTGAAAACTTGAAGGCGGTGGGTTGATGTTGGCTTCTGTTCTCAGGGGTGCAGTCTGCAATTTCTGAACCTAGGCTCCAAGGCACAGAAGAATCTAGTGGAGGAAAGTCGCTCATTTTAGGGCACGCAGGAAGCAGGAAGAGAAGGGAGGAGCTGGGGACAACAACACCCCCTGCAGGCCATATCCCAGCAGTACACTTCATCTGGGTCCCATCTCCCAAACACATTCAACTAATGGATTCACCAGTGGGTGAACCCCCTGGAGTATTTGGCCCACATGGTCCATGTATCTTCCCCAAGTCATAAGCCTTGGAGGGCATTTTAGATCTAAACCTCAGCAAAAATCTTAGATCCCATCCCAGACCTATTAATGACAGACTTGGGTGCTTTTACGGGTATTTATCTATAAGTACATTAAGACCCTGGAATCTTTATTATAAGATGTTTGATAGCGGCAATAGTTTAGTTAAGAAATAATATTGATGCAAAAGAAACAAACAAGGGAAAGAAATTACTGTAAGCAGTAGGATCTGAACTCATATAACACTTTCCAAACATCATGGGAAAAATAAGGTAGCAATCATGTGTAAACATTTGACTAATTAGTGAATAAATACATGTGCCACCTTAAATATGAATGACTTTTAGGGATAAGGAAGATAGAAATCTATGTATCTAAGAAATAAATATGCATAGAAAAACCTGTTAGCTGGATAAATGATAGTTGCTGGGGAGCAGGTAAAAATCAAACTCATGTTCAATTATGGCAGACTTTTAGTAGTTGAGTTTATTTTGTGTAGCACAGAAAATGTATGCTATCTCTGAAGATATGCAAACTAGGAAGTTGCACAGCAGAATAAGTGCTTAGCATTTGCAAAATTGAGTTGGTTAAAGAGTATACTCAGAGTGATTGCTCTAGCCCCATGGTGGTCAGGATGAATTGTAGGGTGGAAAGCCAAGATTGTGAAGGCCATAAGTGTTGTGGTGTGAGATCAGATGCTCTGAATAATGTCTGTTTAGCAAAAAACAGACAGAGTTCTAAAAACACTAATTACATGTAAGAGACTAATATAGTCAAATCACTGTATCACAATGACTAGTCTTATTTGAATTTGCCTCAGTTAAGGGGCTGTTTCTTTGAAATAAAGTTTCTAAAAATTTTACTTAATGGCACTGCTATGCTTTTACTCAGATCATTCAGCTGAAACCCATGTGCTTGTTATGTACCATTTTATTCCCATGTTCTATTGTAGAACAGTGACTATAAATGTGAGTGTAAGCCACTGCATTTTAATTCAGGAGGCACCTTTTGCTCAAATGAGGCAGCTCATTGCATCTGCAAAACCTACTGCAGTGGAGCCATACTTGTGTGTGAAATCTGCCTATGCCAACTTTTACCCAGGTACCAGAGCATGTCTCCTATAGGGTGGGAAGTTGCTATGTGATATTGGCCAGTAATTCAATTCTCAAATTATTTATTTATTTACTTATTTATTTGTCTTTTTGAGACAGGGTCTCACTATGCAGTTCATGCTAGCCTTGAGCTCACTTTTGTAGTCCAAGCTGGTCTAGAACTCACACTGATCCTCCTGCCTCAGCCTTGAAAATACTGGAATTATAGGTGTGCACCACATGCCTGACCCTCAAATTATTATTCTTTTACTTTTATTTTTTTTTAATCTATGTATTTGGTACAGGGTCTCACTATGCAGATCATACTCATGGTGATCCTCCTGTTTTCAGCGCCCCCAGTACTGGAATTATAGGCCTGCACCACTATGTTCAGACTCTGTCCCTAGCTCAGAGCACTCCAGGGGCAGGACAAGCAAGTTCTCAAATTCTTTATCTGTAAATTGAAATCATTGACAGTACTTCACTGCATTGCTGGTACAAGACATATCATATAGTTATAACTCTAAATATGATGCTACATAATGATCATTGTAATGTAATCATTATCACTTAGATAATCTACTTGATGAGTGATACAAACCCAAAGTGTATCTATTCTTTTGTTGACAGTGCATTTCTAATGTTACACAACGTCAAACTTGCATATGTTGATTAGAGAGTTAAGTCAGAGACATTTTTATTAAAGAAAAAGAAAAAAATAAAAATGTCTTTAAAAGATCTCCATTGTTCACCATGTTACATAATTTGGTCTACAAATGCTAACGTGATCTTTAATGCGGAGCATGAAAACAGATACGACAAATGCGAGGTCACCTGAGATCTTTTCTCATGACTCCTTTCCCTTCAAGTTTGTCTCTTCCTGTGGGGTTGAGCCCATCATTATCCACTTAGCTTTCTGGCTCTTCTCCCCTTTTCTCGCCTTATGCTTCTCTCCCTCAATCTCAAATCTGACTGAAGTCACAACCAAACAGTCCTGTTCCAGGATTTCTTTCTCCTCCCTTCCCACCAACTCAAACTGACTCCCCAAAACATTGATTTTCCCAAAGGTAGATGAAAGTTTAAGAATGAGAGCATTGATTCAGGACATACACTTCTCATAAACCTCAGAAAGCACACAGGTTTCTAGCTTGTATAAAATCTCCAGGGGCATTGATAGAATTTTCCCAGAGGAACTAGAAAAGTTTTTTGATGCACAGTGAAGACTGCCTGTGGATCCAGTCCTGCTGATCTCCTTTCTCTCACCCTCCTGTAGCTAAAAGTATACAGCTATGTACTTACTTGTGAATAAAGAAGTTCCGAATCACTGGGATTTGAGCCTGGCTTTATTTGGGTGTCAGTTGCAGAAGTGACAAGTGCAGATGCACAGAAGGACATCGAGGGTTCTCTGCCTGCCCCCACAAGGTTAAATGCATGGCGTGGATTCCTCTAATAACTTTTGGAAGCCAAGACACATGCAAAGAGTGGAGCTATAGATTTTAAGAAATGTTTCAGAGTCTGGAAGAATCTCCTTACTGTTCTTGGACCACACACTTAATAACTACATATTATAAAGACTTTTTATTATTTTAAGGATAACACAAGACAGTGAAAAATTGAAACTATATACTTTCACTAAACCAAATAATAGGAACTCAACAATGTTTGTTGTGTTGTACATAGTTGTCTTCAAATTAGTTGTTCTGCTATAAAGAATCGTTGAGTACTCAGATAACAACAGCTTGAGTACATATTTCCCATTCTCTTCTGGAAAAGAGATGCTATAAAGCCAGTGAGATAGCTCAGCAGACTAAGTGCCTTCTAAGGCAAGCTCAGGAACCAGGGTTCCATCCTCCATCCTCCATCCTGCCAGTCCCACCCCTGGGCTCACTGAGCTGGAGACCTAGTCTAGGCATGGTGGTGTATGCCTATAGTCACAACACTGGGGGTTCTGAAAAGAGAAGGACTGCTATGAGTCCAAGCTGTGTAGTGAGACCCTGTACCAAATACAGAGAGACAGAAAGACAGACAGACAAGTAGACAGAGAGACAGAGACAGACAGAGAGACAGAGAGAGGCACAGACAGAGAGACAGATATGCAGAGAGAGAGACAGATATGCAGAGAGACAGAAAGACAGAAAGAGAGAGAGAGAATCAGAGGGATAGAGAGAGACAGAAACAGAGAGAGAAACAGACAAATATCTACCTATATAGATATACATATATATATATATATATATATATACACATATATATGTAGAGAGACTTGTTTATATGTATATAAATATCTATATCTGTATCTGTATCTATGTCTATCTGTCTGTCTGTCCATCAGTCTGCCTACCCATCTATCTGTCTATCTATCTATCTATCTATCTATCTATCTATCTATCTATCTATCTATGGAAAGACCCTAGAAATAAATGAATGGCATTAAGTCAGGGCCAAACCACATTTCTCTAGCTCAGTGGTCTTCACTGAATTGGACACAAACATAGAACTCATCCTAACAGTGAAATTTGATTCAGCAGAGTGGAGCTGCCGGTGGGATGGTGCAGGTTTTCAGGAGGTGCTCGTGGTGTGCCTTGGGAGCCGTACTTTGTAAACCACACTTCTTTCGTCCTCCTTCTCACTTATGCAGAAGTACTGTGAAGTTCTCACTATACCATTTTTACATATTCATGGTAAATATCATAATTTCTACTTCTTAGAGGAGAAACAGTTTTTTTTTTTTTAAATGGGGTTATCTGCAAAGTTCTTTTATTGTCATCTGCCTTCTCCAAGCCCACTCACTTGTCATAAACTCAATAAAAAACTATCTTTCATGTACTTATGAGAATGATTTTTAGCTCCATTTAGGGTTGTCAGAATTATCCTTTATGATAACTTAAAATTAAAGTCAGCTGTTATTGTCCTCTTCAAAGAAGGAGTTGTTCTTTAAGATAAAAAGACAATATGCCTTGTCTGAAAATACATCCTGAAATCTCTTACAATTTGTTTAGGGTGAATGAAGAGTAAGTGTTGGTTAAACAAAAGCACTTTGAGAAAATAAAAAAAAGGTTATGATGGAAATTAGAAGCAAAATATGAAAATAAAGGAAGAAGACCAATATTTTCAAGCACCAGAAAGACACCTTCACATAGTCTCTGTGACTGTCTCATTAGTCCACACTACTCATGGTTCAGCTAGTGTATTTTTCTCTCCATACAAAATGACATTTTATACCGCAGGCTATACCTTCTCCATGTGTACACAGAGATCAGCCTTGGGAACTGTAGTTAGATGCTCACTGATGACTTTCACACGATCTTTTAATTAGGTGGCGAAGAGAAGATATTTCTATAATTCAAGGATCAAAGTAGGAATTTGCCTAAGGTCGCAGTGCTATTGAGTGGTAAACCTAACTTGTGACATGGGTTTGTCAATTTTTGAGTCTACTAGAGCTGCTGACATAATGGATTTTCCATATAGAGTTATAATACATATTTTGTTTGTAGAATAGAGATCAAACATGTTTGAAGAGTATTTTCCTCTTTCTCAGTTCCTTTTTAAATGTGATACTAATATTTTTCTGGCTGGGACAGAGACAGGAGAGGTTCATGGGGAGGAAGAGGAGCTTTGTGCTGCAGAGAGTGTGTGACCCTACTTAGGTGTGTGGTGCCACACCATCCCCACAGAGGTTGCTGGAGGTCACCTGCATTTCCCTGAATATCACAAGTGCCAGTTTTAGTCTCTGAATGGGTCAGCACACAAAAAAGTAAAAATCCTAAATTGCTGCTATTAAACGTCAGGCTGCTAGCAATCCAAGAGAACACGCACCAGCACAATAGCTTACGTCTTAAGGCAGGGCGCCAAGACAAGATTCTGCATCTCTTCTGACCCTCTAGCCAATCAGGCCTTGGATTCCCATTCACAGGCGTGTATTCTTCGGGTTAGGACACTCAGGAGTCATCCTACAGGTGTTCCAGGTGCAAAGGGAAGCTTGTCTCTCTCCTCTGATGCCAAGGACCAGTGTATAGAATGCATACTATTCCCTATTCCCCACCCCTGTGCCATATGGAGACATACAGATTCATACCTGTAAAACATGTAATATTAATAAAGAGTACCCTTCTCTGAGGAGCTGAATACATTTGCTACTTTTTTGTTTTCACAAGAAACAGTAATTCAGGAAGGAAGGAATCAATAGCCGAGATGTCCCGTAGGCACGTACAAGCAGAAACCTGCTCAGGTATTTGAAGCTACTGCTCTGTAGTGAAGCAGTTGTAGGCCAGAAGTGGCATTTCCTCTTGTTCCTGATGGAGGTCAGTGTCCCTTAACTGTTGCCCACTGAATTGAATTCTGCACTGAATTAATTTATTTTTGACACAGAGCACACAGCATGGCATGAGATGAAGCAGGTCCTGAGTTAAGCGCAACATCCTGAGTCCCTGGATTTGATATCATCTTAATAAGGAACGTCGTGGTGAACATAAAGGAAATTGTTTTTGTGTGTGCACAGCAAGTATGCAGACCACAGTTACAGCTCCAGGGGCTCTTCTGGTTAATGATGGATTTAAGAAAGAACTAGTGGGAGCTGTGTAAGAATTATCCAGAATTTCTACATCTGCAAGTTCAAAATACCCCAGACCTGAAAAGTCTAAAAGATAACATGAGTGTTTTCAACACACTTATGACAGGGAGAAGCGATCCCGGCCTGCATGGAGGTGGGCTGGCTATCCGGAGATGATCTGCTTGGCAGAAAAGAGGGACAGATATCATCCCGGTTAGATGCCACATGCCCTTCAAGAGATGGTGTATTTGGGATAGCGTTATCCTCACTGTCTTTAAATTGTGTAACCCAAGCAAGTATTTGCAGGATATGGTGCACCCTCATGCAAAATTATTTTCTCAGGAATTATAAACCAATTAGCAGAAGTAGCAAGATTTTGCCAATATATATGTTTTTAAGTCTATAGTCAAAATATCAGCAACAGTTAAAACTGTTTTCTAAATAAGAATTCCAGCATAGTTATGTACAAAATTCTATTTTTGATATTTTATAAATGTTCTCACTCTTTTTCTTAAGTCAAAATTAAAAGTCATGGGTTGATCTTTTTTTCCCCCCTTTATGGAACTTTACAGACTAAAATTTTGTTGTAGGTCATGGGATCGACTGAATTGATACTACAAATTCAATGAAAAATTAGTAAATAATTACTTCATTCTACCAGATAGGAGTGTAAAGGAGAATAATACAACATATTGTATTGCAACTTGAGCTTTTTATTTTATACCCAAAATTGGTTTTTCTGTAGTCCCATTTTCATTAAAATTAACCACTAGCTTTTACTGAACATTCTCTATGAAGTTAGAACGGTCTCCTCACTTCATTCGAAAAACACCAAGTTTGTTGCTTAATTCTCACTTTCCCACCTGCCTTGTCCCCCCCAGTTCTCCCCATCCATTGTAGCCAGGGTAATACAGGTCATGCTGCATTAATAAATGACACCAAAGTCATGATGTCCCAGAGCACAGAACTGCAACAATGGCTTATTTCCTTCTCTGCTTCAAACCTTTGGTGGGTTGGATGTGGCCCTACTCCACAAAGTGGCCTTCATCTGCAACCTTAGCCACTGCATGACAGAAAGCAAAAGGACAAAGACAAAATACGCACTGATTCTCCAAGTCTACCTCCTGGAACAGGCGTCCATGTAATCGGCGAAAGGAAAATCACAAGGCCAGAGCTCTTACTAACAGGCAAGTGAAGTATCATGGATATCCCCCGCAAAAAAAAAAAAAAAAAAAAAAAAGCTATGTTTTTTTCCCTTTGGGGAAAAAGTGTCCATTTGGGAACCATGATGCAGTTTATTTTTGGATAACAGCCTTAGTCATCTGGCAACTCTCAGCCTAGAACCTTCTATTAAATGTTATCATTTCAATTTTCAATAATGTGTTTACTGCTCTTCATCAAGATTTACCCATAGGACACATGTAAGCATTTACATGTAATACATTATGTGTAACAATATCTTCTTTGCATTGATTACATGTAAATGATACCTTATAATCCTTTTATGTAATTTCATTTTTTTCCAAATCTTTTTTGTTCAATTTTATGTTCTTTGGAGGCAGAAGATATTATCTGGCTTTAAAATAAGCCATCCTGAGCACTTTCTCTTTTTTAATCAAAGCAGATAAAAAGCAACAACAATAACATAAAAAGCAAACTCTGCCTTTTGCACCTATTATAAAACTGGATCTTATATTATCAGAGCACAATTTGCTTTTATCACACATTAAAAGCACTGTTACGTGTGATGTTACTACAAAACACACATTTACTATTTTATGAACAGTGGAATTACTTTACTATTTTTTAAAAATCAATTCTTTAAGAAATAGAATGTTTAGGTTCAATTTAATATTATGTTAAATAAGGCTGGGGGTACAACTTGATGGCACAGTACCTGCCTGGTGAACATGAAGTCTTGAGCTTGACTTTTGATGCCAATAAAAAGAAAAACAATATTAAGGTAGAAAAATATATGTCACTGAAATTATGATCTAGGGAAAGGTTTGGAAGGCATACCTCAAAAGGTGCTAAAGACACTATATAGCTGGAGAAGCTGTTATTTAACACAATAAGGTAAACACTTCTATGCACAGGTGTACCAATAGGATATTTGTCAGATTGCTCTGAGAATATTTTGAGGACTTTGCGTGTAACTGCAGAGGAACTGGACATATAAACTAGTATACATAATTTAATTTTAAGGAACTATTTCCATGATTGAGGAAACAATTTGTTTGGCAGTTGTAGTAGGCAAGGGGGAATATAGCGCAACCCAATACAAATGTGCCTGATTCAGAGAGGATGTCCACTTAGGAAATGAAAACATAAGCAGGCAGATATGTAACAACATTAGGACTGTAAGGAGCCACTTAATAACCATTGCCTAAATACATCACATGTGCTCATCTCCTTGAAATCATTTCATTAGTTTCAAAATTAAGCATGTGCTGCTCCTGAGCGAAGGAACGAGGGAGAATGGTTTGCTTGAGAGATTTGTAAAAGCACAGGAAGCTATTTATCTTGAGATTACAGGTCTGGCTTCAACCAAGAACTTAAAGACAGTTATTGCTACTTTACTGCCCATATGAAATGAACTATCATTATCAGTTTAGATGCTCATTTTAGCAGGCTGTCACTGCAATATGGGTATGTATAACCTAATGGCTGTGGGACAAATGCCTGCTTGGAGAGATATTATAATACACTGGAAAGAGTCCTCTTGAAAAATCAGGGCAGTCGGGTCCAGTTCCAATTCTGCCTCTAATAAGTAATGTCAGTTTTACCTCTCTGGGAAAGGGAGTAGGGGAATAAGAGAGTGGGTCAGCTGAACTTCAAAGTCCCTTCCGGCCCTACATAAGGGACCATAACATAAAGGAAAGTTCTCTGTGGCTCTTCTAGTAGGAGCTTTGTCCTTCCCCCAAATTATTGGCCAACTAATTTCTGGCTTTACCTTTGGATTCTATCTAGCTCTATATTCTCCCTGAAAAAAAGGAGAGGATGTCATCTTTTTTCTTTTCATTTGAAATGTGAAATGTAAAATTTTCCCTCTATCTGGGGCACATTCTTAAATCCACTTGTAAGCTATTTCCCTGTTCAAGCACTCTGCCTCTGCCTCTGCACCTCTCTCTCTTTCTCTCTTTCTCATACACACACACATGCACACTTTCATGAAATATAACTTCTACGCAGTGTATCAAAAATCATAGAATATTATTTTCAAATACCTTCCTAAATGTAAACCTTTCCTTACTTTTCTGAGAGAAGTGGGTTGAGTTGACTTGTGGGGCCCTGTGAAGCTGAGATAGCCACAGCTCCTTCAGAGGTGTTTATGGAGAAGGAGGAGACACAAGTCCAGAGCTGTGTATCCATAGCACAACTAACTAAAGCCATCTCGCACACTCCCCAGGGCCAGTTATCTCTTGCTGCTCTCTGAGAACATCTGAAGCTGTGTGCTTTGTTGTAAAAAAGGATGGCCTGAATTGTCAGTGATAGAAAAGAATATGGTCCTTACATTTCTTCTTCCACTTTAAAAATTTGAGACATATTTTTGGAGAGTCCCAGAAAAGGGAGATTAATGCTAAACTGTTAGCTGAAAACTGTCATCGTGGCACAAATGTAACCTGAGAACAAAGCAACACTCACAGGCAAACAAAATAAGAGGAAGAATAGTGAAATACAGGTAGGCTCTCCCATGGATGGGGTTGAACACACTACCTCTACACATACTAGCTCTTTCAGGCATTGTATGAGGAATGTTTAAAATCTAAGGCATTTATATTTTTGAAAAGCACATTGTATTTTTGATGAACTCCCAAAATATTCCTCTTTACTTTGGTAATCCTTATTTCTTTTTTAAAAAATTAAAAATGTATTATTCCTTATTAAACCATAGTTATTTCTGGCACTTTCTTTTTTAAATAATACACGTCTAAAAGGCTTAAATCACCAGCTCCCGACATTGTCAATTCTGCCAATAACCCACTATGATTATGGAATATTGTACTATATATATAACTATGTTCTATTAGTTCAATGAGAATAAATTTTTGTGCTAATAATGATTAGAAAAATTATCATGTCTGCATCTTGTGCTCTAAGTAACTACTATGAGGGCAACAATATGGGCTGTATCAATTATTGGGAATATACTGCTAATGTGTTTTGAAACTGTTGTATTGTTGTTTCTTATTAAAAGTAATAAAGAATAAAATAAAAAAATAAAAATTCTGTTTACCGACATAGGCATTAAAAAAAATAATAAAATAGTCCATGTGTGCCACACGTAATAAATGTATTCATCACCGTGAGCTAGCACATCCATATCTTGCCACTTTCTGAAGCAGTTCTGGAAATCCTTCTACTTGTCTTTTTGCAAAACGATGGAAACTACAGGGGAAAGGCAGGCTCGCGGCAGTATCCCCACGCCTTCGCAGTCACCTTCTCCCCCACACCGCACACTGTGAACCCAGGCTCTTCCCCAAAGTCAAGATGACAGTGAAAGGCAGACAGTTAGTATAGATTCAGGCTGTTAAAGGAGCAAAGGCAACACAAAGAAGCTGATGGACGAGGATTTCTCAAACTGCTCTAGAAAGGGACAAAGTGGTGTGGGCAGAGTCTTCCAACGGAGGGAGAGTGCTGTAAGGGGGATTAATGACAACATTTCTTCAATGTACTAAGCTTTGGGTGGTACAGGAGTCAAACTCAGTAGCTCATGTTTGTCACACAGGCGTTCTGCTTCTGAGCTATAGAGCCTCTGCCACAATGTGCTAATTATTTTTATTTTTAAAAAACTTAAACATCTACTGCAGAGAGCCGGGCATGGTGGTGCACACCTGTAATCCCAGCACTCAGGAGGCTGAGGCAGGAGGATCGGTGCAAGTTCGAGACCAGCCTGGGCTACAAAAGTGAGCTCAAGGCCAGCCTGAACTGTATAGCAAGACCCTGTCTCAAAAAGAAAAAAAAAAACAAAAAACAACAACAAAAAAAAAACAACAACTATTGTAGGGCCAGCCTGATAGCTCAGGGGACTAAAGCACCTGCTTAGGCAGAACATGGTGGCAGGAGTTTGATTCCTCACCCCCGAAGCATCTGAAAAGGTCCTTAAGATTGTGAGTGGTGGAGCATGCTCATAATCTCAGTGCTTGGGAGGCCAAAAACAGGAGAATCACTATGAGTACAATCTACATAGTGAGACTTTGAACACCCTACAGCCTCTGCCTTAAATACAGAAAAGAAAAAAAAAAAATCTACCGTAATTTGGATCCCACCTCATGGCCTGACAGATAAAGATGCTGGGTTTCAACAAGACTGTCATTTTCCTGAGAGAAGTGCCAGTTTTGTACTTTGATGTCTGATTCTAGAGCCCATTCTGTTAATCAGAAGCCCCAAGAGCTCCTGCCTTGTACAGGTGTATATGGTGTATGGTGGAGGAGCAGGCTTCAGCTCTGTATCATTCTGCACCCTGATATTGGACATTCAATTCATGAGGTCAAACTGGCTGATATGGACAAGGAGATGTGGGTTATTAGGTGTGGAATAGCAATGAATACCAGCACAGAACCCTCTTTGAAGGGACCCTATTGGATAGCCAGAGTTGCAAAGCAGCACTGTTTCTCAGTGGAAAGACGTCCTGCTTAGGAACACAGAATAGCCCAAGCAGCTCTAGAACAACAACCTGCATATAGGTAGATCTCTGGGACCTCTGGGGCAGGGCTCTTATCTCAGATTTCCCACTTATCAGTGGTATGGCTTTAAATAGATGCATTTTAGATACCACAGCTATAATATGAAGACGTCAGTTATTATTGAAATGATTATTTTTTGACTTATCCTGAGTAGAGTCACTTGTTTTAAATTATATCTTGGTTTCAACACCTGAATCAAATGCAGTGGCCTCTTTTCTGGGGGACTCCCACTGCTCACCCCATCCTCAAGCAAACAAGACAGCTGGATTCTTCTCAGTGCAGTTACACATCTTGTGCAGGTCCACTGGGTGGTTTCTAAATTCCTTCCCAAGCTTGGTAGACTGGGTAGTCTCGGGAGTCCCATAGGCAATACCAGTAATCTTGCCACCAGTGAGTAAAGCTTTTGGTGTCTCTTTTGACCACTTCTACTTCTGAAATGTGATTTTTCTCCTTTGGCTTCCAAAGGTCATTTATTTTAAATAAGGATAAACTTGAGTCATTTGTACAAAAATAGATGCATTTTCAGTTAGAATGTTAAACAAAATCAATCAAATACACAGGCTTGAAAATTATATTTTTTTTTCAAAAATTTACTCAAAATATAAATAAATTAAAGAGTAAGATAAAAGATAACATAAAGCAAGATGATGTATCTTTATTAAAGGAAAAGGAGACAAAGAGTTAAAGCCATCATGGGAGGGGATCTGAAGGAGAAGAATATGACAGAATGTACTAAATGTGTCAGGTAGGTGCACCAGCTCCCTCAGCTAAATATAATTATGGGCTGCAAGCATGTACTAATATAAAAGATTAAAATAAGCTCACTAAAAATCTGGCACTAGACAGATTGATTCTTCAGCACAGAGAAATGGAGACCCGGACTTTGATCCATGACCACTGTGCAGGGCATTGATTTGGGGGAAGGATATGGTACTACAGGGCAGAACGCGAACGGGCACGGTTTGGGCCGGCTGCAGCTCGCGTTCTCCACTGCGTGTGGTGCAGCGTGAGTGACACGGGCGTGAGGGCTGCTTCATAAGATGTAAAAAGAACTGATTGATTTATTGATCTAAGAAAGACAGTCTCCTTGACGGAGACATGCTGTCAAACAGTGGCAGGATACATGGCTAAAAGTCCTCGGGATTGATTACCCTGCCTGGCACCTGATCCCTCATCCCTGTGTCAGGTGAAGAGTTCTGGAAATGTACTCACAGCTGCATTAATAAGAGAGAAGAAGAGTAAACAGAGGAGCACGCTTGGACAAGACTCTGGTGAGGCCCGCGTTTCCCACTGCTTCCGATTTCCTCAACACAGTCTCGTGAATGATGTGAATCACACAGCCTGAAAAATGATACAAAGCTGCTAATATAGCTCAATATAGCTGCTGTGTGTGGCAGCAGTGATACCTCTGGGGGTTCTCAACTACTATGCCCTAGTTTTCTTACCGGGTAGTGATTCTTGTGTGTGTGTGTGTGTGTGTGTGTGTGTGTGTGTATTTAGTACAGGGTGTACAGGTCTTACTATACAGATGGGACTCATAGTGATTCTCCTGTTTTTAGCCTCCCAAGCTCTGAGATTACAAGCATGCACGACCACACCCAGTCTCAGTTACCCTCTCAGCATGCCTCAGGGGCGGGGCCAGCACAGCATGTTGGGGATCGAACCCCAGTCCTAAGGCTACCTAAGCAGATGCTGCAATCCTCTGAGCTGTCTGTCCAGCTCTAGTAGTGATTCTATAATGTGTCCTGTTTTGAATATTTAGATAATTGGAAATAATGTACTAAGAGGAGAAGAGACACACCTAGAATAAAGCCAGATACTTCTACTTTTGCCATTCTAGAGAATTGGCACACAATCAGTACCACATTCTACCTGGCAGATCAATAAGCAAATTTAACACACACACACACACACACACAAACACACACACACACACACTCACACACACACACACCTGTGTGCACATGTGCATGTATAGTCTCACACAGTCATCTTTATATGCATGCTCTTCTTAGCAAGTCATAGCTGGAAATCTAGCTGTTGCTGGTGCACAGGGAATGTGATCAACTAACACTAAATATATGGACAAAAATAAATTAACTTACTGGGTAAAGTAAGTTAATTAGAATTCTGTTGGGAAAGGACATTTATGTCCCTTCATCTTCAGATGTCCTGTGCAGGGCACTACAGGCAAAGTCAGACCATGCTGAAAAGAGCTGAAAACCTGGAAGTGTCAAGACAAAAATTAGCCACCTCCAAATCCTGAGGGAAAAATCCACTGAGGGCATGGTTATGTGCTCCAGTAATGAAAAGAGGAGCTGCAGGTGTTAAATAGCAACAGTATGACTTTAGTATCTCTAGTCCCCAAACATAAATTCAAGAATTACAGAAAGGCAGAACTGGAGAGACCAGTGAATGCTTCCTTTTGGTTATGAGAATTCTTTGCATCCAGGAAATAGACGAATCTGAATGAAGCCCTCCACAGGTTAGTGGATGGACGGGTTTGAGCCCAGGCTCTCAATTTCTGAGAAAATGGCTCTTCTACTCTGTTATGAATATATACTAACTCTCTTCTGCTTGCCTAGATTTTCCTACCTCACCTTTCAGCTATGTTAAGTCTCCCGCACTAACAACACAAAATATCAACAGGAGCAGTCACGAGGACATACGTTAATACTAACCACCAAAAATTCCCTCCATGGCAAAAAAAAAAAAAAAAAAAAAATCACCACATTTCCTTCTTCCCTTGCTAAAATCTATTAGTATAACTAACCAGCCCATCAGAGCCCCAATCTGAAGTGAGTACCTACATTCCTGAAGGATGGTCTGCCCCACAGGAGGCATGCTCCTCTGTTCTGCACAATGGACCCTGACTTCCAAGGCACCTTCATAGACTAAAACAATGGTCTTTGAGAGACAGAGGGTCATTAGAGCAGAGTGAGATTTCTAGCTATATGGAAATAAATTCTGGCAAATAGAAGCAGATTCCATCCTGACGAAACTTTTAGATGGACAAGAACAACAAAAATCAATCATGAAGTTAAGCTTTTAGTTAGAGCAAGAGTTCTTTGACGCAGTCAGATTCACAGCCCACTGAATATTTTTGTTGTTGTTGGGGTATTAAATAGGAGATCTATGAACTTGACAGGGAAAATAAAACATGCCACTATTATCAACAAGCTCTAAATGAATTTAGAATTTCCTTCAATAATGCATGCAACTAACAATTTATGGAAAAACTAAATTTATTCATATAGTTATCTTAATACTTATTCATAAAATGTTTGAATCATTTAAGATATTAAAATATCAATGGTTAAAGTCAAGTACTTATAAATTAACTGTATGTTTGGCATACTAATTATTCTAGTCTAATCTGAATGTAATTTTTTTTATGTATTTAGTACAGGGTCTGTAGAGTCTCATTACATAGATCAGACTCATTAGTGACTCTCCTGTTTTCAGCCTCCCAAGCACTGGGATTATAGGTGCTCACCACCACGCTCAGACTCAATTGCAGTGCTGCCACTGTACACTGGGGTTCAAACCCTGGCTACTGTGCTCTGCCTAAGTAGGAGCTTTAGTCCGCTGATCTTTCTGGCCAGCCCAGTGCATGTAAATTTTTTATGTATAGTGAATCTCCTAAATCTTTACTAGAAATTATGGTTATTAATAGTTTAAATTCTAGATGACATATGTAGTTCTATATGCAAAAATAAAAGAAGAAAATTGATATTTTTAATGTAAAAATGATGAGAAAGATATATAGTATTGGTCTTTTATGCAGAAATAATTTTATGAAATAATAATAAGAGTTATTATTGTTATTATTTTCTGACAGTGACAAAAGTTTTGCAAACTGCAGTACATGGTTCCAGGGTAAACCATGGGGGGACCTGACTGACCTTGTTAGATACAAAAGTTACATTTTTTTTTTTTTGTCTTTTTGAGACAGGATCTCGTTATGCAGTTCAGGCTGGCCTTGAGCTCACTTTCGTAGCCCAGGCTGGTCTCGAACTCGCACTGATCCTCCTGCCTCAGCCTCCCGAGTGCTGCGATTACAGGCGTGCGCCACCACGCCTGGCTAAAAAGTTACATATTATTTGTAACATAGGTCTTGCTTTATCTTGGTCTTAACCATTCAGCTGAAAAGTCTAACCACGGGGTATAAAAATCGAAAGTTATATTAATACGCTGAGTTGCAAAAGGTTCCAGTCAACAGCCCCTGATTATGCCAGGTGAGCTGATAATCTGCTACTGTTATGGACTATTGGACTAATTACACAACTACTTTCTCTTTATGCAATGAAAAGATCTATACTAGTAATGTTTAGACAAGAAATCATGTTGGCATCTTGTACTCTGAACAATTATGATGAAGACAACATTATGCAATGTATTAACTATTGTAAAAATGATAAATAAAAATAAATAAAACCCAAGTCCAGCTGATTACGAGGTCATGTACCTCTAATCTCCACACTAGGAGGTGGAGGCAAATGCAAGAGGACTACAGTGTCTAGCCCAGGCCTGGAAATTTAGTGCTTTAGTGAAACTTCCAGATGGGGTTGGAGTAGCTCTGGTGACTGTAGTCCAGATTCATATGCCAGGCCTGCAAACAATACAAACTAACACAAATGCACAAAGTCCAGTCTTCTATGTCAGAAACAATGAGGCCTTCTTCAAATATTAATAGTCTTTTTATAAAAATTGTAAGAAAATGACTTTGAAGTCTTGAATCTATTTTTTTTAATCTTTTGACCATGTGTTGAATGCCAGATCTTCCTGCTGTATACCTTCTAATTATTACATGAATTCTTCCTTCAGGTTTTAGTCAGCTTTTACAAGTTTTGCTTTTCTCCACAACTGTGGTACTGCTGTTAACAATATTAGTCTTGAGGGCCTAGATTCCTTGGTATTGGTTTATAATGTACTAATTCATCTACATGGCCAGAGATTTCCCATTTATTTGTTTGTTTGTTTATTTATTTTATTTTCCCTAGAGTCAAGCATTCCTATGCTGAAGAAACTGGAATTCTAGTTATAGTTATATATAATAAGATATACACTGATAATCTTCAATAAGCTTTAAGGGTTTAATTAAATTTAAATAATTTTTAAGCAGATTCAGCTATTGGGTTACATGTAAGGAATGACCCTAAATACAATGAATGTTTATGTCACAAATTATACTACAGCAGACCTATATGTGCTGTGAATATTCCTCCGCACCTTCCCTTGAGCACACAGGCCCATCTTCCTCATCACCTTCTGCAGCAGTTCTGGGAAGCTTCTTCTCAGCTGCCACAGTGCTCCAAACTGATTCAGAACACTTATCCTTCATGGGCGTATCGACTTTGAGCAGGTGCTGCTTTAGGTTAATTGCATACTTAGAAAAACTGGGCCAAAAAGAGTTAAGTTCTTTTATAGACATCTATTTGCTAAGATTACCTCTTTACAATTTTGAGTGTATGCTATACCTCTGTTTTACTTACTATAATTAAATGAATTATTAATTATTGTACGATGATCTATGATTTTATTTTGACAAACATTTTAAAATTTTCTGATATCTCATATTTCCCCATGGTCCAAATTTTCACTGAGGAGCCTAGGAGATGGCTCAGCCATCTAAGTGCCTCCCTGGAAAGTTCCAGCACCTGGGTCCACAAAACCACATGTTTTGCTTGCTACTGAAACAGGGCATGGTGGTGCATGCCTGTAATCCTGTGCTGGGCAGCTGAGCCAAGAGGATTATTATGCATCTGAGTGGTATAGGGAGAGCCTGTACCAAATCAATCAATCAACTGATCAATCAACTAATCAATCAATCACACTGAAATCTTTTTTACTTCAAATTTAACTTTTTCATTGTTCGAGTTATATTTATATGGATGTGTTACTACTATAAAGGTAAATGTTATGTACATTTTATGAAATGTAAATGATCTGGGTGTGAATCTTTCACTTACGATTGTTGAAATCCGTATCCAATGAAAATAACATTACCGGTCAATTAATACCTGACTCATGAGGGCTGCAGAGATAGCTCAGTGGAATGAGTGCTTGCCTGGCAAGTGCAAGGTCCTGAGTTCAATCCCTGGAACCACCAAAACCAAAAACAAACAAACAAAACTATGACTCATAAAAATTTTAATTATTACTAAAAATTTTTCTATCCTGTTTGGATTCTTCTCTGAAATTGTTTATAGTAAGACTTGTGGAAAAGAACTGTAACATATACTCCTTAATGTAGATTTCTGAAAATTTCAAGAGTAAGATCAATAAACTAAAGAAAAATATCAGACTCCAATGATGAAGTTATTTTATTCATCCAATTGCAAATGAAGGTCAAAATTGATAATTTTATGGGAAAACAGTGATTGATAAAATACATAGGTTGTTACATATTTTATTTAAAATTCCTTGTTTCTTAAATTTAAGTAATTTTCTTTATTATATTTGAAGTGCATTTGTGTGAAAAAAGTGGCAGCATCTTTTGCTTTACTCACTTGCTTCATCAAAACTCAAAAATGATTCAGTTTTTTACAACAATGTGATTATTTGCATAAATTAAACATGATGTTGTCTTCATAACAGACTTTAACTGGGTACATCAGCATATTGGAAAGTATGCTTTCAGAGGGCTGAGGACACAGCTCTCTCTCGGTTACTCTTCTCTTGTTGCTGGGACAAATACCTGACACCCAAAATGAAGTAAGGAAAGGTTTATTTAGCTCACAGTTACTGGAGGTTTCAGTCTGTATTCAGCTGGCTCCAAGGCAGATGGGTACGCATCAGACAGCAGTAATTCACGGTGGCTGAACAGCAGCTGTGGCAACAGGCCAACTATAGCAACAGAGAAAGTCTGTCTCTCTGTCTCTATTGTATTGCATTCAGGCTCTCTACCCCAAGTTGGATGTAGCACTCAGACCCATAATCCCAACAGTAGTAAGAGCTACAATTCCAGTGGATCACTCATAATCCCAGTGCATCACGAGTTAATCTTAAACTCTAGAAGACCCTTTCCCATTATTGCATGAGGGGACAAGTAGACAAACCATAACACTCAGTGGTCTAAGTGCCTCTCTGGCAAGTGCAAAGACCTGAGTTTGATCTCCGTGTACCTCATGCCACAATAGCCCCAGAACCCTGGGTGCACAGTGCTGACCCCCAAACTGAGTGTGGTGCACACCTGTAATCTCAGCACTGGGGAGGCTGTGATAGGAGGATCACTGTGACTATGAGCTGGGTAGTGAAACTTAGTATCAAATAAATAAATACTTAAATAAAAAGTATAGTTCCAGAATCTGTAACAGTCTAGTAAAGAGTATAGTGAATGAGTCTGTCAGGGATGTGTGAATCTCTACTCTAATTTCTTGGCCAGCTGTTAAACCTCAACCTTTAGGCAGATGTGAAAACCGAGTGATCTTATGGGTCTGTGACTGGATTTTCTCAACTCAAATGTTTTCTGAGTATAGCATCATTATGGTGTAAGTCAATTTTCTCGCTTAACTTGTGTAATAATTGCACAAGATATGATTATTACCTAACAAATTATTTTTTATTTGATTATCTTTGGTGAAATTGATATTGACTATATAATATTGTTTCTAAATAAAAAGCTATAGTATGTATGTTCTTAAGTTTCTTTTGATTCTGATTATTCAAATTTTAAATAAGTTTGGATAGATCTATACTGAAGCATTTTTTTTGAGCAATTGTAAATGATACTTCTGAATGTGGGGACCCTAGGGTATATTACTGCCATAGTATACAAAAATATTGACGTTTCAAGTCCTTATATTATATCCTGTGATGATTCCTAATGCTTTGTTTTAGAATTTTGTGTGTCGATTCCTCATAATTCTCTTCAAGTATAATTACATCATCTCACAATAGGGACAGCTTTACTTATTCCTTTTTGTTAATCAGTAGTCCTTTATTTCCTTTACTATTGCACTAACTAGAATTATTAGTACTATGCTTAATATGATATATAAAAGTGTGCATCTGAGTCCTGCTCTTAACTATAGAAGAAGACTTTCTTGCAATATTAAGAAGAGTAAAGTTAGCTTTGCAGATATTTTAAAGCAAGTTAAGGAGCCCGGCGGGATGGCTCAGTGACCTAAAGCACCTGCTTGGGAAAGCTTGGGCGGCTTCAGGGACCGCGGTTCAATCCCTGGCACCACATGCTGAGCCAGCCCTGCCCTCGGGGCAGGCTGAGCCAGCCAAAGAAATGAGTGAATAAACAAACAAAGGTTCTGAAACAAGAAAAAAAAAATAAATTTAAAAAAAAATAAAGCAAGTTAAAGGAAGTCAGTTCTAGTCCTGATTATGAAAGATGGGTTACCATGATCAGGTATTGAAATTTGTCAGTTTTTTCCTGTGTCAATGTCTACAATGTTGTGATCTTTTTTTGCCTTTATTTTTTTAATGCCAAAGTTTATGTTGACTGAGTTTTAAATAAAAGCTTCATATTCCTGGAATAAGCCCACTTCGAGTATGCAACCCTTTTTATAGTGCTGAGTTCTATTACTCGTATGTCATATCATAGAGTAAGTTTTATATTTGTAGTCTCAATAATCATGTAGTTTTCATTTTTGCACTGCTTTTAACTGCCTTCCATATCTGGAAAATGCTTATATTATAGAAGAAATGTATATACTCCCCATCTTTTCTGCTTTGTGGAAGAGACTTTGATGGATTGGAGTAAATTCTTTAAGTATTTTGAGGAATTGTTTCATGGAACCATCTTGTCATTGGGAATTACTTTGGGAAGATTTTAAATTTAAAAATTCTATAAATAAATAAATAAATAAATAAATAAATAAATAATTCTATCCAGGGGCTGGCAAGACAGCTCGGATCTAAGCTTGATCCCTGGCACCACATGCAATGCAGGCTCCAACCTGGGTGCACTGAACCAGCCACCAGCAAGTCTGGGAGTGGTGGCACAGGCCTTTAACTCCAGCACCTGGGAAGCTGAAAAGAGGAGGCTCTTTTGGAGTCTTAGCTGCACAGTGAGACGTTGTGTCAAATGCATGAAAAGAAAAAACAGTCCACCAGTGGGTGTAATCCTATCGCTCATAAAGCTGAGGCAGGATGGTAGCCATGAGATCCAGATCAGCCTGGACTACAGGGCAAGACCTTGTGCAAGAAAGAGAGAAAGAAGTGAAAATTTTCAATTTAAAGAAATTCAAATTTTCTTTTCCATATCAGATGAGTCATGATTCATAGATTTACACAGGTACTTATAATATTTGTTTATCAATCTACAGCGGCATTTAAAGTGTTTGGTCATCATTTCTTGGATGACTGAAGTATCTGGATGGACTCATTACTTCTGCTTCATTGCCAGTAGTGGCAATATCTTCTCTTCTCTTTCTTTTCTTGAAGAGGTCATCATTTTTGCTAGATGCTTTTAGTTTCATGATTTATTACGCTGCATTTTTGGTTCATCCCTCTATTCTTTCTTTCTGCTTACTTTAATTATTTTTTGTTGTACTTTTCCAGGTAACATCTGAGATCATTATTTGATACTTTCCTCCTTTTATATAGTAACTATTTAAGACAGTAAATTGATTTCTCAGCATTGTTTAGTTGACTCCCATAATGTTGATATGTTGAATGTTCACTTTAACTCAGTTCAATGTACTCTGTAAAAATTTGGGGACTTTTTGTTTGATTTATGTCTTATTTAGACCCATGTCATTTACTTTCCAAGTTCTTGGAATTTATCACATTCATGTTTAGTTAACAATTTACTTTTTATTTCATTTTTTATTTTCTTATTATTTTCTAGTTATCAAATTCTAATTTCATTTCATTGTGGCTTTGTGAAATATTTTCCATAACTGATTGATTGATTGATTGATTGATTGATTAACTGATTGCCTTGCTGGGGCTTTGTGCTTGCCAGGCAATCACTTATTCTACTGAACTATCTCCCCAGACTCATTTTCCGTGACCTTTTCTTTTCTTTTCTTTTTTGTTTCCTTTCCTTTCCTTTCTCTTTCTTTCTCTCTCTTCTTTCTTTCTTTCTTTCTTTTTGTCTTTTTGAGACAGAGTCTCACTAGGCAATTCAGGCTGGACTTGAGCTAACCTTTTGTAGCCCAGGCTGGTCTCAAAGTCACATCAATACTCCTGTTTCAGCCTCCCAAGTGCTGAGATTACAGGCTTGCACCACCCGGCCTGGCGCATTTTCCATGATTTTAACCATTAAAGTTTTATATCTGTTGTATGGCTATCTTGGAATGTATTTTTTTTTTTTTTTTACTGACCGCAATGTTCTATAAACAAAGTCTAGATTATTCTAGTGATGGTGTTTTCTAGTTCTCAGCAGTGTCATGTTTTTTCTTTATTCTACTAGTTACCCAAAACAACTGAAGATTTCTCGATAAACTATATATTATCCCATATCATTCTAAGTTTATTTCACGCGTTTAGAGGGTTTATTAAGCAATGCCCACTCACTCAGAATTATTATGCCTTACTGGTGAATTCACTCTTTCAGTTAATGTTGATCCTATATCTAGTAATTTTCTTTACTCTGAAATGTGTTGTGTTTAATTTGGATGTAGACACTTGTGATTTTTTTTAATTAATTTTGTTTCTGTGTGAATACTATACCATTTTGGGGTGTTTTAATTTCAATTCCTTGTACCATTTTACTTTGGCATATTTCTTTTACGTACCACAAAGATAACTCATGATTTTAAACTATTCTTCAAATATTGCTTAAGTGGAAAAAGCCTAAAACAATGATACATGATAGGTCTCTTATTTTCTCTTTATTCAATATTTTCTTTAAACATTACCATGCCATTATTTTTCTGTGATTTTTTGAATAATTTTTAGAAATTCATATTTCTATGTTATTTTATACTTTCCTGTATCTTTTTTGTTAGTGATTCATTATATTTCTAATATATGGATGACTTTAAAAAGTCTACTATTGCTGATATTTTATTAGTGTCACAGAAACTCTACCTTCTTATATATTTGATTATCTTCCCATGTTTATAACATAACTTTCTTAAACATTTTCACTACATTATATAGAACCATATCCTAAAGAATGATGTATGCTTCAAACATCAAACATAATTTTGAAAGCTCAAAAAGAAAAGTTATAATCATCTATATTTCATTCTATTATTGATTTTTCCTTCTTGTGGATCCTAAATTTTCTTCATTTACCTTTCTTTACTATTTAGTTAAATTTATTTTGCCATTATATTCAGAGATGGTTTGCTGGTCACCATTTCTCTGAATTTCGGCCCCTCTGCAAATGTCTTGATTATTTCTTCATTCTGGAGGTGGGGTGGCTGCCTATTGAACTCTGAGTTGAAATTTCATTATTTTATAAATTGGAAATTATGCCACTGCCTACTGGCTTGCTGGTGTCTGCTGAGGAATCTACTATCACTCAAGTTCCTTTCCCAATGAGTAAGGCATGATTTTTTTCATATTTCTTTCAAAATATTTTTTCTTTAGCTCTAAATTTTGACTATGTTGTACTTAGGAGTGAATTTCAATGGATGTATCTATTCAAGGTTTACCTTAATTTCTTTAATTTTTAGGTTGATTTCTGTTCTTGAGTTTGGGAAGTACTGTATCATTCTGTGCTCTTCTGAGTCAGTGGTCATCTTGGAGCACCAATGGCCTAACCGTGAGGTTTATCTCACACGTTGCTGAGTCTATTTTTCTGGTCATTTTCAGTCTTGTTCAACTTGGGTAATTTTTACTATAGTATCTGAGAATACATTGGCTATTTCATCCTTTCCACTCTCTTTGGTCTTGGACCTATCCATTGAGGTTTAATTTTTTTTTTTTCAATTGTAACTTTTCAGTTCTGAAATTTCTACTTTTTTTTTCTATACCTAGATTTCTGTTAATAGCCAGGTTTTCTTTACTAAGATTCTATACTGTGTATAATTTATAGTGTATTACTAATTATTATTGTCAGTTATTTTGATGACTGCTTTAAAAACCTTCCCAGATAATTTAATGTCTCCATGCTGTTTTTTTTTTTTTTTTTTTAATTCTAGTTGTCATTTTCCTGCCTCCTGGTAGGGAGAAATAAGTGACATAGACATTTGGATATTCTTTCAAATACTGGATTTATTGAAACCCATTTTAACTAGTTTTCTCTGACCAGACCTTATCATGGAAACAAAGACTGGAACCAAATTCCTGCTGTATGTGGCTAGAGCTCCGGGTTCCTGATTGAGATTCCACAGAAACTAAAAGGAAAATGGGCTCCATGTACTTGCCAGGTGTCTGTTCCGTCTGGTAAGTGTCCAACTGGGAAGTCCAGGAGTCTTCTGTCCTGCTTCCCTCGTTTCTATGGAGAGCACTGTCACTGCCATGTGATGAGGAAACCCCTGACTGTCTACTGGATCTCTTGTCATACATCTGCAGTACGTAGAGGTAGGGATGGCCTGATAAATCCAGGTACAGGTGTAATTCTCATCGCCTTACTCAGACTTCCCTCCCTTCCCTCAACAGGGGAGATTGTGGTACTTTACGCTAGCCTGCTAAGAACAGAAATGCCGTTTTCTACTCGTCTCAGCATTTTCTCACAAGGGTAGGGATTGTGTCATGAATTTTCTTGTAATGTAGTCACTACTACACTACACTACAAGAAAATAGAAGTTATTTTCTAGGTGTTCTTTTTAAAAAGCTGATCCTTTCCTCATTGTTTGGCTTTAAGAAACACATACCCTTGGGAGCTAGTTTTGCTTTTGCCTGCTCTCTTGGCATTTTCATGTTGCTGACATCTTCCCTCCAAATTTGGGATACATGAGATAAAAAGGAAACCCAAGAATTGATTTGATTTATCATTTGTTGTCCAGATAACTAAATAATTGGCCTGGTTCTATGCACTTGTGGTGTTCATGAATTTGTTATAAATGTAACATTCAAGGTTTTAGCCAAACCTATTGAGGAGGAGATGCACATCTACTCAGCAGTCTCAGAAGTACAAATCAGAAGTCTGTATTTTTGTTCCTTCATTAAAAAATATTCTGAAAATAGGTTATTCGTTGTACTAAGCTGCAGAAGGAACTAGAAGCACACAAGAGTTGGGAGAGCTCTTCACTAAGAATTCAATTAGAGTGATAATCCACAGGTAACTCTGTCGTCATCCCACTCCCGTAGTTGTCCACCTGACAAGTTGCTTGTAACTGCTATCAAACCCATTTATTACACCTTTCTTGTGAGCTGACATTAGAAGCCCAGCAGGGCTTCCTAGCTCTCCTACTGGAAGCCAGGGCCTACCCCAGGCATATCATGGGTGAATGATCATGTTAATCCATTTATGTTTCATGGTATGCACATGTGCACTGCTGTCTCCAAACACAATACAAAACTCATAAAGTGGAGTCAAAATCACTGTTCCGACCCTAACTGTCATTAAAGTCAATATGATGTTGTTTTAGGGAGGACTTCCCTAAAAGTGAAAATCTTTTATCTTGGCAAACATTAATTTTTAAAATTATTGGTCAAATGATCATTTTCAAGTACTGGGATAATAAAAATTTCATCCATTCCTTTAGAATATTTATATGTAAATAAAACAAAGAGTCACGTTATTCTAGAAAGACCATATTTCGGTTTGTGGAAAGGAGGGTCAGGTGGCTGTCCCGTGGGCAGTCACTCCCTTTGCTTTTTTCTACAGATGCAGAAATTCATTAAAATATCTGAAATGTTCACCCTCACTGTAAGATCTGCTAGTTGTAGTTAACACAGGCACACTCCCAGACGTGTGAAAGAGAGAAAGGAAAAGAAAAGGCATGAAAGGATCAATGAATTAAAGTAGACCTCTCTCAGCTAGGCTGAGGCCTGTCTTGCTGACTAATGTTCCTAAGCTCCTGAGGGGTCTCACTCTTGTCAGATGCAGTGTTACCAAGTTTTGAAAATGAGGGTGTTATTCAAGGAAAATATTTATTGATTTTCTAAAAATCTGGTGGGTATAAGATTTATGATTAAGAAATTACATCAAGCAATTAATTTATTTACTCACACAAGTGCTGATCTTGGATTCCTTGTAAATTAAATCATCTACAAGGACAGAGCCATGAAAAGGACAACCATGCATCTCTCTTAAGTTAGTAAGAGTGTCAAAGCAGGAACGTTTTTCAACAAGAAAGAACTGATTTGCTTGACTGCTCCTACTTCAGCCATGCATGATGTTTAGTAAATTGTTAGTGTATACTTGAGATGAAGATCTCCCCAAGTAGGAAAATGAAAACTGAAAATGGAAAAAATACATGACAAGTTTAATAACTATTCCCTGCCCCACTTTTCCCTGAGCATTATAATTGTTTGTATTGAACAATATGAGATATTCTTAAGATTGAAACTGTCATTTTCCTTGACTACTGGGAAACTGGGGTTCAATGTTTGACTATAACTGTAATCTAGGGTTTGTGTGACAAAGGTATTTAAAATTTAGAGTTGGGTTAGACCAAAGGAAAAGATGAAGCATTTTCCTTTATTTATTTTCCTCTGAATAGGAGCTGATGAGGGGAGGACCTGGAGCCTGGATCAGGCTGTCCACATTTCAGTAATTCCCACAGGCTCGAGTGGCTGCAGGGTGAAGGTGACTGGGTACATGGAGACAGAGAGGAATGGATTTGCCCTGGGGATGACAGCATGATAAAAATAATCACTCATTTCCCCTGTAGCTTGTGGCTAACACTGCTCTGCCTAGCATCCAGCTAGGGAGGACAAAGGAAAGTCTCTTGCCAGTCTGCATCCAGCTTCCCACAGGTAGGAGATAGTGAGCTGGAGCCAGAGTGACTGCTGTGAAACACGAGCTGAGGAAATTATTTTGTGCAACAGTTGTGCTGGAAATGAGTCTGATGTTTTGAGTTACTCAGTCAGAGAGGAGCGGGGCCCCTGTGTGTCTGCCTTTCTTGCTCTGTATGGTGACAGAAGATCCTCAAGTGGCTTGATGAGGAAATGGATTCCTGTCCTGAGATCCAGTGCCATCACTTCTAATTCATTTTCATTTATTCTCTCATCTCGATCAATATATGACAAACAATCTCTACAATATAATCCTTCTGCAAAAGAGATTAAAGTCAATAAAACACAGTCTCTGGAACAGAGCTCTCTACTCTGTGTCCCTCAGTCAGCATCCTTTATTCTCAGTTTACACTGACCAGGCAATGGGGAAGAAGGAGAGACAGAGAAGCCAGGCTCTGCTTACCCAGTGGTGCTTTTCTCCAGCCCATTTCTTTATTAAAAGACTGTGAACATATCTCTTAAAAGCAGCTATCCCATCTTTTCACTGGCTTTTAGATCCCACTTCAATAGACAGTGCAAAGGGAACATATTAAAAGGGAAAAAGAACATAAGAGCTGGAAGTAAAAACTATCCAGTGTACTATTATTATCATTGTTGTTGTTATTATTATTATTATTATTATTATTATTATTATTATTGTTATTGTGATGTCCTGGATCTAGAAAGATTCTCTTTTGAGTTTTCTTCTCACAATAATTCAGGGCAGATGAGAGACCTTGGAAGAGCCAGAACTTCTGAAATTCTATAAAACATGATCGCATCAATAATGTATACCTTCCCCACAGCGTGGTGAAAATAAATTATTGATATACTCAGTTTTAAAGAGGGAAGAAAGACTGTGCTGGAATGCTTCTCATCCAGAATCATCGATGCTGTTGTTTGTAAAAGTCATGCTGCAGTGAGTTCCATGGCTTCTTTGCTGAATACTCCTTGCCATGATACCTACACTTTTGGGAGAAAGAAACTTGGGTGCCCAGGGGAATCTATAACCTGCCGGAGGCCAATACAGTCATATATGAAATTGTTGATTTTAATTATGAGACGCTCCTAGAGCTTTTCTTTTTTTTTTTGGTCTTTTTGAGACAGGGTCTCGCTGTACAGTTCAGGCTGGCCTTGAGCTCAGTTTTGTAGCCCAGGCTGGTCTTGAACTCTCACCAATCCTCCTGCCTCAGCCTCCCAAGTGCTGGGATTACAGGAATGTGCCACCACGCCCGGCTAGACCTAGAGCTTTTTGAAAAGTACTCTTAAGGCTTTCCCTTCCCCTTTTACTACTCCATTGCATTATAAAGTTATGGACTTCATGTTGCTTCTTTGGTCCCCTAAAATAATCTGCCTTCTTGTTCTAACATATAAAACTAGTTACTGAGCAAAGATTATGTAAGGTTAGAGATGCATGTTTCCTATCATTATAGCTCGGGGGAAATGTTACTGTGTCTTGGTAGGACACCATTAACTTTTTGTGACAAGACAAAAGCAATAGAAAGATTGGTAAGGAAGACAGTATTCTTCTGGCCAAATTTGGATAGTTGGTTTTCAGAAAGTCTAGTCTTTAAGCTAGAAAAAAAAACGTGCTGTACAAGTATATTTCTCATTTTTTGTGTGTTTCACTATCCTCAAAGAATAAGAAATCTACTATAAATTAAACTTTATTGATGTGGTAGGATTATATTTTATCTAATTTTAAAAAGTATAGTTAAAATCTTCTCTATTTTTTATTTGTTTGTTCGTTTGTTTTTTTGGGTTTTTGAGACAGGCTTCCCCTGAACACACAGTGACCTGGGCTGGCTTTAAACTTGCAATTATCCTCCTGCCTCAACTTTCTTATTACTGGACTTACAGGCATGTGTTACCATGCCCTGAATGATATTCTTAAGAATATTCATTGATATTGAATTATATGACAAACCTAAAATATATGCAAATGATATCCAGAGTTATCTAATGCTGGTCTCACAGCACAGCAGATGCTGTCTAACTCAGTGAGTAAAACAAATGCAGCTCCTATCCCTGGGCTTCCTGAGGCCCTGAAGATGCTCCCAGGCCAGGGCCGGAAAGAGCTGAGTGGATTCCAAGGCTATGGAGCTCTGTACTGGTATGCTGGAGCAGAGCAAACTCCATTTCATTTTCTTTCTGTTTTTTTTTCTTTTTTTCTTTCTTTCTTCTCTCTCTCTCTCTTTTTATTAAGTACAGGGTCTACAGGGTCTCACTACATAGATCAAACTCCTAGTGATTCTCCTGTTTTCAGCCTCCCACACGCACCACCATGCCCAGTCTCAATCAGTATCTCAGTGTGTCCCGGGGGTGGGACTAGCACAGCATGCCAGGGATTGAAACCCAGCCCCTGCGCTCTGCCTAAGCAGGTGCTTTAGTCTGCTAAGCCTTGTGGCCAATGCAAGAAGCTCCATTTCTATCTTCTTTACACTATCTTATTGTCTGACATTTGAAAAAGGTAGTTACCTATTCACTGAAGCCATCTCTCTCTCTTTTAGAAGATACCATCTTCTTGACCTTGTGGGGGAAAACCAGCCAAAGTTCATAATATGAAAAGTATATGCTAATTAATGACTAATGGAATTAATATAAATAATGTATTTTGTATCAGTGAGTTATTTTTTGGTCACAGCTGTATGGCTGTGTGGGTTTCAGTGAACACTACACACTTCCAAGTCCTCCAGGCTTCCAAGTCATGATTTTTCTAAACTTAAAATTGCATTATCATATCTGCAAAATTAACATCTCAAATTACTTAGGATAAATATGCATGGGTATGCACCTGTGTGTTGGTCATGCAAATTAGCACATATAGATGTGCCTATAGATTAAAATGAATCAGGGTGTAGAACTAAGTGAAATCAGTTGGTCAATTTAAATTTTAATAAATCCTGCCACTCAGATGCACCACACAAGACCTTAGAACCTCTGGGCTCTGGGAGGAGCAGTCAGGGCACTGCTGAGGAGGTTCCTAAAAGCTGATGAAGATGATGTAAAAAAGAAATACGAGGAAAGCAAACAGTTCATTAAAATGAGCTTATGCACTATGGTATGATTCACGTTGTAGCAAGCGAACTTAATATACACTGCACAACTTGGAAGTTTCCAAATGGAATAGATCATACTTCAGAGGATAATTATCAGTGTGATTCCAAATAACTGCAGAGGAGAAAGGATGCCTTAGAGTCAGAGGACGGCAGACACGTTGCTGCAAATGAAAGAATGATCAAATCACATCGGAAACCTCCCATGTCTACGAAGGTCAAAAATCTGATTCACAGAAATTGGTTGGGTAGAAGAATTCTGAACAGGTTGACTGTGACAAAGTAGAAAGGACTGTCGGAACAGTCCAAAGGGACAGATTTCATTGGGCCCAGTTTATTGTACCCATTCAGTAGTGATGAAATTTATCAAAAGAAGTTAAACCCAAATCTCCTGATTGTTAACTATTTACTCAAGTGAATAAATTTTAAAAGAAAATCTATCAGAGCTAAATAGAGCCCAGATATGACTTTCAGTGAGCAATGCTTATGCTATCTGTTTGCTGTTGAGGAAACTGCATTTCACAGAAGTCAGTGGTGCACAGGATTTCTCAAGCAGCCCTTGACAGCTTTAGATTTCTAATCCTGAAATAACTTGCATCTTTATGATTATAAAGGGGAGAAAAACTTCCCTCTGCCCCCCTTTTTGGAATCTTGCTTGATTGCAAGAGCTGTAAATAATTGCAGGGTGTAAGACTGGTTCCTCCATTTCAGCTTGCAATTTAGATAAGGAGCAGCCCTAAAACAAATGAGCCACTGCCCTGTCTCCTCCCAGGCTTTGTCCTTTCTCTGATGGCTACAGTGTCAGCCCTCTGCCAGACCCAGAAGTCACTTTTCCCTTCTAACTCCCTCTCCAAGTTAAATTCTAGAGACCTCATGGATGTCTTGACACTGAAGGAGCTGCAAGTTACTTTACAGGGTTAGGTCTGAACATACTCCAGTAATATGCAGCTTTCTTTTCCCATCCCTGTGCCCAGTTTTAAATTTTATTTTATTTATTTATTTTTGCAGGACCAGGGTTTGAATTCATGACCTTGCACTTTCCAGGCAGGAACTTATGCCACAGAGCTATCTCCCCAGCCCCTCTGTGCACATTTTTTAAATCTACTCCATTAAGAATATCGTCATTTTGCCACCTCAGTTTTCAGTATTGCTGTGGCATTCATTTCTGCGAAGATAAAAAAAAAAAAAAAAAAACAGTAGTGAGGTAGTGTCTAGTGGACAGACACTCTAAGTGTCACTGAAGGAGAGGACACCAGCCTATACCCTGAAGGAGTTATGCACGAGCATGCCAGCCTCAAGAGTAGGGTTAGGGCTGGTGTAAATAATAGCTCATGCAAACACTGTAATCTCCAAATAGTGTTTAATAAAAATTAGGCAGGGCTTTCTTTTTGGTCACATTTCTAAGTAAATGAATGCCCTGCCACTTAGCTTAACCTCAAGAAGTGACCTTGTCACATCCGCCATATAAGCTGTATTACAGCTTGTCTATGTGGCTGGCAGAGCTCTGCTGCAAGTCATTTCTGTAGACAAAGTACACACTGGTTGACAAACAGAACAAAACACTGTGTGCATTCTTGCCATGGCGACACATAGGGAATTGAGGCCTAAATTTAGAAGAATGGAAAAATGAAATAGAAATCAAAGCATTACAAAGTAAATAGCAAAGTGGTCCTTTGACTTCTTGAGTGATGAGTGATTAAAGTGTTCAACTGGAATGTAATCACCCAGGACAGGTACACTGCTATTTATTTTGAATTTTTTATGAACATTGCATATTCTGACAGGTCTAAGGTCATGCTAGGTGACAAGAACCAAAGCAGTGTGATGCTGTCTTTCACCTTTAAGAATCTGCTGGGGAGATGGCTCAGTAGCATAAGCATCCCCCTGGTAAGAGCAAGGTCCTGAGTTCAATTCCAAGTACCAATAACAATAATAATAATGACAATAATAATAATCATCATCATAACAACTGTCAGACTCAAGCATGATCAGGAGGATGAGGAGAAGGGCTACCAATGGGGGAAAATATTTCAAAAGACCCATTGTAAAAACAACTGTTTTCCAAAATATACAAAGAACACATAAAAGTCAAAAACAGAAAAATAAAATAAAATAAAATCAATTGAAAAGTAAGCTAATTTCTATTGTATTTTAAAGAAACAGTTAATGTTTAATCTTTTGACCAGTTTTGAACGCTGATATCTCATAATCTGAATAACTACTTTGAAGGCAAAAATATGCAATATAACAACCACAGTTGAATTCCTATCATGATGGCTTTTCTTTAAATTCTGTATTGTTTCAAATTTTTATTATTATTTTTCTTTTTTAAAAAAATAACAGAGTTTGCACATATAGACATAAGGTTGTAAGAGGTGCTTCGTATTCTACACCATGGAGGGGGGATGCAAAATCAAGCAACACCCTGCCCTGGCTCTGTACTGTAAGACTCAAAATCCAACATATTTTCATCAGCAAAGGCTGGCGAGGTCCAGACCACTCATTAACAGTGCAGTTAAAAAACGGTGCACCTGCATTAGAAAGTGGTTTGGCATTTTTAAAAGAAAACTAAGAATATTCCTACTATGTGATCAAGAAATCATCTTCTTTGGTATTTACACTAGGAAGTTCAAATTTTACGTTTACACAAAACCCACATGTGAATGTTTGTAGCAGATTTGATTATAATTACTGAAACTTGGCTATACACAAGTTGCTCTTCAAGGGATCAATAAATGGACTTTTTTTATTTTACGGAAGTGTCTATAGGGTTCAGGGTCTCACTACTAGATCAGAGTCATAGTCATCATCTGTTTACAGCCTCCCAAGAGCTGGGATTACAGGTGTGCCACCATGCCATCTCAACTGCCATCTCAGTGTGTCTCAGGGATGGGACAGCACTGCAGGCCCGGCGATTGAACCTCTAGCCCCTGTGCCTGTTTGCAGGTGCTTTAATCCACTGAACTATTTGGTCTGCCCTTAAATGGATATTTTTAAACAAAGGTAAATAAGGGATAAAATGGATAACAGATACTGAGAAGCAGGAAGAAAATGTTCAGATGGCAAGAGGAATCAGAGAGAGGTGAAGGGAAAAGAAAAGAAAAGGGAAGAGAATAGAAATGAAAAATAGAAATTAATCTTATGTGAATAAGGAAAGGAAAAGGTCTTGAAGGAAGTGGAGGGAATTTGGAAAAATCAAGAAATATTATGATGAGGTACAAATTCTCCATGACGAATGTGATCATTTTTTATATCTAAAATCTACCAATAAAACTAAGTTAAAAACTATGCAACACTTTCAGCACTGAAAATAAACTATCAGCATGCCATGCTGGCCCTGCTCCCAAGGTATGCTGAGAGAGCCACTGAGACTGGGCATGGTGGCCACACTTGCAATCCCAGAACTTGGGAGGCTGAAAATAGGAGAATCACTACTAGTCCAATATATGTAGTCAGACTCTGTAGTCCATGTACTAAATACATAAGAAAGAAAAAGAAAAAGAAGAAGAAGAAGAAGAAGAAGAAGAAGAAGAAGAAGAAGAAGAAGAAGAAGAAGAAGAAGAAGAAGAAGAAGAAGAAAGAGAGAGAGAGAGAGAGAGAGAGAGAGAGAGAGAGAGAATAAACCATTTGTCAAGCCAAAGACATAGAGGAAGCTTAAATGCATAACACTAAATGAAAAAGTCAATTTGAAAACCCATCTACTCTTAGGAGTCTCGATATATGACATTTGGGAAGATATAAAAAGATAAAGACAGTAAAAAGACCAGTTGTTACTTGGGGTGATAAGGGTCAGAGAAAAATATGAATAGATGGAGCACTGGAAATTTTTAGAGCATAGAAAATATGTGATACGAAAAGGGTGAATACATAATATTATGCCTTCGTCCAAACCATAGACTATCCAGTATCAAAACTAAATTTTTTATGTAAACTATGAACTTTGGGCAACAATATATATTAGTCTACTATAACAAATGCACCACTGAGAGCTTATCTTGAGAGTGGACAGGGTAATATGTTCAGGTAAACAAGAAGCATAAGGGCAATCTCTGTGTTTTTGCTCAATTGTATTGTGAAATTTGAACTGCTATAATACGTATATTTAAAAACTCAGCAACAACACACAAGAAAATATTTTGACAAGGCAGAAAAACATTGGGAAATATTTACATGCTTGACATTTAAATATGAATTCCTTTGATTGCCTGGTATCAGGAGATACCATGAGGACTAGGGCAGGAGGTGTGAAGGAAGTCAGGGCAAGATAAGACAGCGGAAGCTGCAGGCCTCAAAGGCCCTGAGAGCTGAGCATGCACACCACATCCTCATGCATACTTGTGGCCAGGTGAACTTGTGCAGGCTGAGCACAGATGGGGACAAGCCTTCCCCAGAGAGGCATGGGGACCCTGACATCTCACCCTCCTCCTGCTGCCCTGTGGCAACTCCTTCGCTGGACATACATTGAGCCTACTTTACGTTGAAAGATCCAGCTATACTGAAGAGGAAACGATGATGCAGTAAAATGAACCTTACTCGTTTGAGAGATAGATAAGAACGTTTGCACATAAAAACATTTTCCCCACATAAATGTACAGAGAACTGGGTGATCCTTTGATTTTCGTTGTTTTACTTTTCTGTCTTGGTCTATTATAGATCAGTGACGGGCATTAGGACAAATTCTCCTGGAGGTCTGAATAGGAGAGCAGCTTTACTAACACCACACCTTTCTATGAATATATGAATATATGAATATATGAATATGAATATATTCAATCATAGTGGAACAGTTCCAGTTCAAGATCTGCCAGAGCAACCCGGAATGCAAGGTTGCAAGGTACCTGTTCTCATAGCAGCCTCCTGAAGATACATTATTGTGGCTGAGCAGGATTGGAGCCACCATGTAAGGTGGCAGCTCCAAGAAGGCCAGTTCCACATTCACCAGCATCGTCACAGGCCCCTCTATGCCTAGTACAAAGGGCAGTAGACTTTTAGCACTCATCACTTCCATCCTCAGGTCATTGCATTAAACATTGAGGGCATATATTTATACTAAATTAAGCTTTAATTTGAGCAAAACTTTCTTCCATGAGAAGCTAGGTCTCTCTTTCCCTTCATCTTGTAAAGGCACAGAAGAAAAATAATTTTATAGAGTTAACCTATCCAAAACTTAGCATATTATATAAACTAAATTTTCTGGAACACTTTTGTCCTCTTAGCTGTCTGGAGATGCATCAGTACATTTAGAGAGAGAGAATCCCTGTTTGCCGGGGATCACCTTGGGTGGGGGAGCTCTTCTTGGGCCTATTGGTGGTTTCTTGATGTTACAAACACTAATGAGTGTGTCTAAAGCCTTCTCTGTGATGTGAAGGAAGGTGCAAAGAGAGAAATAGACTCAGTAATCAACTGAAAGTCTACAGTCATTATATGTATATGATTTCCACGTACTTAGATATACAGCTCTAGGCAGTTTCTCTAAACGTTTAGAAATCACAGCAAAATGAATTTTCTGATATTAGTCAAGTAACATATGCAAATTAGCTGAATTTAAGTTGCTGTTTAGACTAGCAGCAAATCTGGTGTTCTCTTTTTATCAGATTTTTGGGAAGTCATTCAAAAGACTTAGTCTATTCTTTGTAAAGTATGTAGGACTCATCTGACATAAGTGCCTTGATTATAGTTAATTATTATTAAATTTATCAAGTAATATAAGAAACTGGAAGAAGAAATAGAACTTCAATAATGAATAATGTATAATATAAAGTGATTAATATAAATTGAAAGCAAATTCAGAGGTGTATTAAATAATTTAAGAATTTGAGAATGAATCCTGAGCAAAGCCTTATATAAGGGTAGAACACATGGCACAGAGCAAATTGCATGTGATTCCTGCTTCATGCATCTTGCAGTCCAGTGACAGAGATAGAAATCAATAATGTAATTGTGTATGTAGAACTATTGTGAGGACAATATGTAATGTGTCAACTTTTAAAAAAAGAAAGGGGAAAAGAAAAAAAAAAGTATTGTTTATTGAAAGTGTTAATGTTTAATTGTTTGATCAATCTTATATACCTATATCTATTAATCTAAACTGATCTGATCATGAAAATATGTAATATAACCATTGTTAGATTTAAACAGTAAAAATATTAAATCATGGAAAAAATAATGTAATTGTGTAAATATAAAATAAATGCTGTAAAAAAAAAACCATGTAGTTTGCTTAGGCAACACAACACAAGGGAGTTGATCTGGCCTATGGAATTCACAGGGTGCACTCCCGCTGCCCGAGCTAAGAGCTGAAGGCCGAGGGAGAGGAAGGAGGGAGGCAGGCAGGATGGCCCGAGTAGTGAGCATGGAGCACGTTAACAAAGGCTCGTGGTAGAATGGAGGCCAATAAATTTTGGCCTTTATTCTCTAAATCACAGAAAGAGATAAATTTGAAGCACAGTTTGCACGATGAAAAGCTACTCTGCTTGCTACAGAGGATGTGGACTCTAGCAGAGCAGAATCAAAATTTGGGAACAAGAAGAAGGCTTTTCCCTGCAACGGTCAACTGAGATGCTTGGACCGGAGTGACAGTGATGAAGAACAGAGGAAAAGAAGTGTGTGACTTGAGCGAGGATCCCTAAGTAACAGTGGTAGGCATTAATCATATATTAGGTGCAGCAGATAAAAAAGGAAGACACCAAAGCCCCTTGCAGAAGAAGAACAAGACTAAAAGAACATGGAGGCACTATACTGGGATGAACTGTGTCACCCTGAAATATATGTTGGAGTCTTTATTCCAACTACCTGATAATTTGACTTTGTATGGAGATAGAGTCCCTACAAAAAGTAAGCAAGTTAAATGAAGGTCATTAGCATGAGGACTCATCCAGCTAACTTGATTTGGGCACAAAACAATGAGAAGATACACAGCAAACTGACAGCCATACACACCCCACGCCAAAGAAGGAACCTGGGGCAGATCCTTGCCTCGCAGTCTTCAGAAGGAAAAGCCCCACTGATGTCTTGACTTCAGACTTTTAATACTCCATGACTATGAGATGATACAATTTTGTTTTTTAAACCACCTATGCTGTGGCACTTGGTGACAGCACCTCTGGGAAGCTAACCCCAGTGCATGTATTCTAAATAGATTCCTTTCACAATGGAGGACAGCTTAGGAGGTCATAAACACAGAGTTTCTCTAGGTAATGGGAATGTTTCAAAACCTTCAGTGAGGGGGCCCGGCGGGACGGCTCAGTGATCTGGGGCCCCTGCTTGGGAAGGCTTGGGTGGCTTCAGAGACCGCGGTTCGATCCCCAGCACCACATGCTGCGCCAGCCCTACCCTGAGGTCAGGCTGACCCGGCCATAAAAATGACTGAATAAAGAAAAAAAGGTTCTGAAGCAAGAAAAAAAAAAAAAAAAAAAAAAAAACCTTCAGTGATACAATCTTAAGTGTCACGTAAGCCATTGGTTATTTTTGTGTCTGGAGCCCCCACTAAGCCTCATGTGGTCATGGTAGGTGGGCTTTTTTGGGGGAGCGGGGTTCAAACTCATGACCTTGCACTTGCCAGGCAGGCACTTGTGCCACAGAGCTATCTCCCATGGAGGTGGGTTTTTGAGGGGCAGCTGAATCTAGAGTTTCTGATTGATTCATTGTGTAGGGATTGGAGGTATAGGGGCTCATCTGACCCTAGGGCAGATAGCCTGCATGCAATATAAGAGAGAGAAAGGCATATCTCTCCCCTGTTGCTCTTGTCACTTTTGCCAGGTTCTGCTGCCCTGAACTCTTTCCCTTCTGCCATGCCACCTTACATTTGAGCTAGAAGATTATGGACTTATACCTGATCAAACGGTGAGCTAAATAAACCTTTTCCCCTTTAACTGTGGTATTGGGTATTTTATTTCAGCAATGACAAAAGTATGCAAGGCAGTTCACCACCACTCTTCTGTGTCTATCACCAGTATTCTATAGGTTCAAGACACATTAGTCAAAAAAAAAAAAAAAAAAAAAAAAAAAAGAATGAACAACATTTTAAGACTAAAATAGTCATAGTCAAATTTCACCAGTTCTCTCTGTCTCTCCTTGTCTCTCTCTGTCTCTGTGTCTGTGTCTGTGTCTGTATCTCTGTCTCTCTCTCTCTCTCTCTGTCTCTCGCTCTCTTCATATTTTAGTAAGGCTCTACAGGGTCTACAGGATCTCACTACATAGATTGGACTTGTACTAGTTCACCTGTATTCAGCCTCTTAAGAGCTGGGATTACAGGCACGTGCCACCATACCCAGTCTCAGTCACCATCTCAGTGTGCCCCAGGAATAAGGCCAGCATGACATGCCAGAGATTGAACCCCAACCACTGTGTCTCACCAATATTTTTTTTTAATGTTTTTCTTTCCCCTGTTTCTGAGTTCCAAATCAGCATTCTGTAACTCTTTTAGTATTTACGGTGGTTTCTCAGATTTCTCTGTGTTTCATGTCTTAGAAGTCCTCAAAGTAAGTTTGCCTGGATATTTTGCTCATAAATTATACTGAATTCACAGGGCTGTATAAAAGATACCAGGTAGGTAGCATGCCCTTCTCATAATACTGTACCAGGCTTATGGGAAACAAAAATGATGTAGCACTGGTGATTTTGAACTTGATGGCATAAATAAAGCAGTGTTTGCTAATTTTTTCCCTGGTAAAGTTGCTAGTGTTTTTTTTTTTTTTTTTTTTTCTCTTCTTTGTAAACAAATTATTATATCCTACATATACTCAAGATGAGATATTTGGATTTTATTTTTAAGCACTAAAAGAAAATTATGTCTTCTTACATCTGATTTTTACAAATGATACTTCTTATTTTACTACTGGTTTGGCCTCTCCATGAATATTGCTGCAAAATATCACACAGAATCAGACGCTGCTGGATTTTGCTATACAGTTTTTGAGTGCTAAGTGTCTTTAGATGGTAAGGAAGTTACTATTGAATAAAAGGCAAGGTTGAAATAAGTCAGAGTGCATCATGAAGATGTTGATAAACTTGTTACAGAAAATTATTTGCAAATGTTGGCTATGACTAAGGGGACGGTGGTTACTGCATGCCAACATCTCCAGAACTGGCTGAGAATAGGCTGTGTTGTGTTCTTCTTGACTTCACACACAGAAGCCCCCTGTCCTATCAAGGATGACAGCTAATATTCATTTTAACTTCTGAAATCGCTGAGTGGTTCAGCATGGGATAGATCCATATGCAAGTAAGTACATGTACATGGCATAAAGAGGGACCTAAACCAGACAACTGTATGGCATTCTCAAATATACAAAAATATATGTGGGACCAGGAGAGACTGGAATGGAGATTATTGAGTTCTCTCATTTTTCCCAAACAGGTCCTGTTCTTTTCCGACTCTTATTTTAGACAAGATCCAGTTGGCTGCACAGCACCTGATCTGTGAGAATCACCCAATTCCTGCAAATGTAGCCATGAGGACAGTAACATTTATATGGATTCCACTGTGCTCTCAATTTTAATTAAACTCTTTGTATTAACACAGATGGCAGGGTCTGTTACAGCATGACTCAGAATTATAGAACTTAGCTTTTTCTAAGGCCAAAGTCTGTTCGTGTAAATTTAACAACTTAAAGACTAAGGAGCACCAGGAGCTGTACAATTACGATGATCTTTAGGTGTCCTTTTCTGTTCTTAAAGTTTACTTGGCATGTTAGGTCAGCATGGCATTCTTTTCAATTCCCTTTTACTACTCCCCCAGCCAAAGCCTTCTGTGTTCTTACAGTTTTGTTCTTCCTGGCTTTATGCATGCCTCTCCCGTATTTCTGCCATCCATCTTTTGCTGTTTGTTACCATTCCTCTGTGTACCTCGAATGTATAGTTAACATTAAGACCTCCTGTAAACTCTAACCCATTTTCATTCCCTTCAATTCACATACTTGTAACTGTCACACATGCTCTGTGTGCCTAAATTAATATGTGATACAAAAAATTAGTGCATAGTATTAAATGAGTATAATCTGACCCTCAAGAACCCTATAGCGATGTAAATTGATGTACTGTGGTAAATCTCACGTTCTGGTTAATGCTCAACTTGTAAAAACCTTTCTACATTTCCTCATGACCTGAAGGTCACCTGACACAGGTTCACAGACAATAGCGCCATGTAAATGTACTCAAATGCCTCATCTCAGATTCTTGCGCATTCATCAAGTTAGGAATCCCTAAACTATGGCAGATGCTTTCTGTGGCCACCTCCCATGTCTGCTGTTGGAAATCTTGGCACTGCCAGTCTCCCTTCCTTTCTCCTAGTGAGAAAAGCGATGGTGAAAGATCATAACCTCAAAGCAGCAGGGAGACAGTGTTGGACCTCCACCTGCTTCCTTTGAGATGCAACTACAGAGCGCTTTGTGAGTGAGGCACCTGCTGTTGGACCAGTGCCCAGGGCCAGAGAATGCGCGTCAGCACACGAGCTCTGCCAGAAATCAGTGTGGCTCCATGTTTCCATCCATAAGTTAAGTTGCAAATATAGCAGAAGCAGGAACAAATATAGGACTCGCTCTGCATGTGGCTCGGGGCGGGGTGGGTTTGCAGGATGAAAAGGAGAAAGACAAAACAAGGACACAGCGGATGAGGAGGAGAATCCTAAATGCTAGTGAAAGTACAAAACAAAAACTTGGCTGGAATAGCGACTTTGCATTCATTTCACAGAAGACTTCCATTTCTCATGCATAAACTTTTCATTTATGGAAAACAAGGGTTGCTTTAGGTGGTTCTGTGGATTATTCTCAGCTTTTATGTGTCTATGATTCTAGAGGAGTGAATATAAGAGAAAAAACAGGTTGAGGAAATACATTCTTGACTTGTACCAGATAGAATTACCCAGCAATTAACTCCCACAACTTACTTTGCTTTTAATTGTTACATAAAATCTGTACATACATATGGGGTACCATGTGATAAATTTTTTTTAACATATTTGGTATAGGGTCTTTCTATACAGCTCAGAACATAGTGATCCCTCTGTTTTCAACTTTTCTGCACTGGGATTACAGGCATGCACCACTAGGCCCTGGTTGGTCTGCTCAGCATGTCCTGTGGCTGAGCTGACACAGCATGTGGTGCCAGGGATAGAATCCCAGTCCCTGGGCTTACATAAACTGGTGATTAGTCTGCTAAGCTATCTCACTGGCCCCCATGGGATCATTTGATACTCGTATATACAATACATGATAAACAAATTAGAGCTGTTAGCATATCTACCATGTCAAAGATTTGTCATCTCTTTGTGTAGGAAATATTGAAAATAATTTTTCATGTACTTTGTAACATTTATAACCTTTGGTTCTTAATTGTCACCCTGTTATGCTATAAAAAATAGAATTTATTCTTCCTGAATATAATTGCTTCCTGTTACATGAATGCTTTCTTTTCTTTATCCTCCTACCCTCCCCTCCCTGAGCTAATATTCTATTTTTATTTTTTATAAGATGAAGTCTTATTTAGCTTCCACATTGAAATAGAACACGTGGCATTTTTTTTAGTTCCTGATTTACCTTTTTGTCTTCAATATATTGAGAAGTTCTTCAAGAATAATTATACAGAACTGGAGGGTGTAGCTCAGTGGCAGAATAGTTCCCTTGGATATTTAGGTCCTAGGTTTGCCCCCCAGCCCTACAAAAGCAAGAACAGAATATTCAGAATTGTACACATGTTCCACTCCTTTTTCTTTTTTCTTTCTTTATTCTTTATTTCCTTCTTTTATTTATTAGATCAGTGTTGGTTGCCATCAGAAGATCCTTGTGGGGCCTATCACTTGTGTAGAGAAAACTCCTTCTTGTGAAAACAAAGTGGAGGCAACAGGTAAGCGACAGCCTCAACCTTGGCATTGGCTAGGTTGTACACTGCAGAAGAGCGAGTCAGGCCTATTCAGTCTGAATCCAGTTCATTTCACGCCACCCCAGACTTTTATCCTACTGCCACATGAATTTGAATTTGAGTATGGCAAACTTGCTCCAAAAATGTCTTCAGTTTATCAAGAAAACAAGAGTCAGGAATGCACTGCCTGTGAAGCGCATCAGCTGTCCTGAATTACAAGTATTCAAGCAGAGCTTGGTGACCTCATGTAACCTCTGCATCTCAGAAATCCTTTGATCTATTTCTCTAGATCAGAGGTGCTTAAGCCCTAAACATGACACTTGCAAGAAAAGAAAATCCTAACCTTGGTTCATTAATAAAACATATTGTTCTCTCTCCCTTTCTCCCTTCATGGTCATGTTTTGTCCAGGATCTCTGAGTGTGCTTATTAAAAAAAAAAAAAAAAAAAAAAAAAAAAAAAAATATATATATATATATATATATATATATATATATATATATATGACATTCAGGCTGTTAGCTTGGGTACAACTTTTGTTTAATATTTAGGAAATGATGACATTAGCAGAGATTGCTACTTGTTATAAACCAGAGACTCCCATTATTCCAGCCATGTCTCCCTCAGCCTATGTACAGTTTTTTCTGTACTTCAGAAGAGAGTTCGCTCACATATCCTCCCCTGAATACTCATAGTCCTTCACGTGGGAACTGAGACTCTAAGGACAGAGGCTAAAATAGACTAGGAAAAGGAGGTTTTAAACAGCTTTCAATTCAACTCAAGATAACGTGTCCCATTAATCAAGGGAAGTCTAGCTCTTTCCCTTCAGTATCGTTTCCTTGTGCCTCTACTGTATATTTTTCATTAGTCCACAACAAAGGGAATCAACTTGAATACATAAAAAGGAACTCATTCATATATCAAATATTGTGTTTGGTAACACAGGCATCAGTGGGGACATTATTTGCCTTATTAATGCACTTTGTTTAATAACAAAATTAGGTACAATTCCAGCTGTTCTTGGTAAGAAGGTAGAGAATGGGAACAGACATAAGCTCGCCACACTGGGAAATAAAGATAGTATGGACCATGAGGAAGAGGATGTGGCAGAAACTAAAATTTGTCACCTAATTACCATGGACTCATTGTCCTAAATTTTTCATGAACATATCAAATAATTTATAATACAGGCACAACCAAAAAAAGACATGACATTTGAAGTCTCACTCTTCGGAGTCCAGTGAACTCATATCTATTACTGTATCTCTACTTTGCCATGCAGAATACTAGAGATAAATCTCTCAGAGTCGCAGTTCCAGGATTTCATCAAAGTTTAAATGCTAGCTCTAGTCCTCAACTGTTTAAGTAAGCTAGAAAAATTATTTAACTTCTGTAGTACTCCTCTTAAAATTAGTCAATTACGCATATATTTAACATATATAAGATGATATTCTAGGATATATATGGTAAAATGGTTGATCTCATGGGGCAAATTAAAATATTCATCTCATATAGTTAATCATTTTCTCTAAGCAATAAGCTCTATAGTCTATTCATGTAGCAAGTCTTGACTGAATTACACTATTCTTAGCTACTTGCCTAATAGTGCACATTAACTTAACTCACCCAGTGTAGTTGCTATATTGTATCTTCTGCATCTCCCTAGTTTCATCCTATACAACAAAATAAGTAAATATTAAGGAATTTATATTGTCGTCTACCGGGTCTTGGTGCATCATTTCAAAGCTAGAGGTCAAAATATTTTGTTTTCCACCACGTATCCAGATTTTGATCTATAATGGTACTATTCAGTAACACAAATGAAGAAGTTTTGAAAAAAATGACTCATTTGAAGGGTGGGATAGGAAATATTTGAGATGAGCTTGAAACAACTTTTAGTGGCAGGAATAAAAGAAGGAAGACAGCACTGGGCATATTTCAGAAGTACTCAAAGACCGCAAATTTCTCCCATTTCCAAAGCTGCATAGCACAGCAACAAAATAAAATAGCATTGGAATATAAGCCAAACTGTAAATAAACATCCAGGAACCCAAACTATTGTAAGCAAATGATTTAGTAAAGAAAAGAGAGCAAATAATTTAATATTTAGGAAAATTATTAATGATTTTTGTAGCTTCTCACTTTAAGTAGATGGAACATAATTCCCTTTTCCTTAAGGCTGGGTTATGTATGGTGACTCTTTCCACAGAGAATGGTGTGGGCATCAGGGTGGGAGACAGCAGCCACAGTGGAGAGACCTGATAAACACTCCCCCAGCCAGGGGCCGGAGCCAACACTCACAGAGATGAGTCCCAGGGAGAGCCAGCCCCCTTCATAGGATGGGAGAAAAATGGCGCTGCATGGTTTTCTTCACCCAAATGCATACCCTCATTCTATGAGAAAAATAGCAAGCCAATTATAAGTGAAGGATATTCTACAAAATATCTGACAAGTTTTCCTCAGCAAGGTCATCAAGAAGAGAAAAAGCGCAAGAAATCGCGACAGCCACAAACAACTGTGTAGACATGACTATATGCAATGTGGTATCCAGGTAAGAGCTCCAAACATGAAGAGACATTAAGGAGAACAAAAAAGAAATCTGGGGAAAGTATACACTTAGTGTACCAATATAACTTTACTAATGATAGCATATTATACATTGCATGTAATATAGCATATTAATATGTTAATAATAGAGGAAAAGGGTATAATACATATGGAAAAGCATCTGCACTACCTAACAACTTTATGTACATCTAAAATGGCCTTGAAATAAAAACTTTAGGTATAAGGAGTACTTTTATAGCAGTATGTGGAAAAATTTTAGTGCAGCAGGAGCTTAGCCAAGTGTTAGCTCAGGAAGTGATGACAACTAGTTTAAAGTGGACTTCACCATTGACCTATACTTCCTCATGTCTCAGATTCTCTGACAGAATCAAATAAGGAAACTATGGTCGAAAGAAAAAGGTCTTTGACCCTGAACCTGGGGATCCTGCAGTCCCACAGTGCAGGTAAGAAATGTTTCCAAGGTTCAGAAATTGAGGACATGTGTTTTGTTAAATACCGCTGCCCGAGGACACCAGTTGCTATAGTTGACTGTAAAGACGGAGGAAGGAGCCTCAACATGCACTCAGAAGCTCTCCAGGCTGGAGATCATTTCTGCTCACAAATGTGCGGAGGAATTACCTGACAGAGGAGGAAAGTATAAAAGGAAGAAAATAGAAGTGTTAGAGGGGACAAAAAGGGAAGGAGCTAGCTGAAGACTACAAGGAGTGTCTGAATCGCTTTCTTAGACAATGCTAGTAGAAATTCCAGCTCAGGGATAGTTCTGTGCTCCAGCCTTCAGAACGGCCGTGTGCAATTCCGATTCCCTCATTTCCTGGCTCCTTGTATCAGCAAAAGACAGAGTACGGTCTGTGACCGCCAGGCAATCAGAAAACCTGCGAAATCAAGGAAAGCTGGTGGAGTGAACTGATGTGGTAATTCCACTTAGCTGAAGGATGAGCCTCTGCTCACAGAGCGAGGAGGAGGGAGCTGCACACATGATAGCTCTGTTCAACTAAAAGGTGTATTTACAAGCCTGAAACTAGCACCTTTCGGCCCTGGGCCCCCTCCCACTCCTACTTCTGGACCGCAGAGTAGGGCAAAACCATCTATCTCAGGCATGTGAGCCTGTGAAAAAGGCAGGGCTGATTTCTTCCTCCTCCTCTGTGGAGCACAAGCTCCGTGGGCACCCGTGGTTCATTGCAAAGACAGAGCTTTCTGATATTAAAGCTGCATGCACCTCCCACATGGTAGAGTGTGTGGGAGGAGCTGATCATGCCAGACTGGATGGCGACTGCGGCAACAGCTGCCATGATTTTACCACAATTGTTATTCTTTAATTTCATAGAGACCGCCAACCTTCCTCCTTTTAGTTCTTCCCTGCTTCCTCAGAGGAGCCTAACCTTATAGGCCTTTGTTGGCCCACCAAGCCGTTCAGCTCTCTCCCATCAATTCGAAGCCCCTAAAGTATGATGTGATCAGTGTCACCTTGGTGTTCATGTTACTGTGCCCCTGAAAGACGATCTTCTCCCCTTTTGCTCCCTCAGGTCCTGCAGGGTCCTTCAGACTCTGTCCACCTCTAGGCTTCATGAATTCTCAATGTGAATCTCCTTTTGTGTTAGGATTTTTGCTGATCTTCACGTAGGTTATCATTTTCGATTATATATTCCATTTTTTATTCATATATCATCTGGATCTAGAGGGAAATTGAGGTAGTTTTAATGCCTCAATTTTTATTTATCAAGTAAGTTTGTATTCTTCTTGAAGGATACAAACTTGGTTTATTTATTTATTTACTTATTTATTTATTTATTTATTTATTGTTTATGTATTTAGTACAGGGTGTACAGGTTCTCACCACATAGATCAGACTCTTAGTGGTTCTGCTATTTTTAGCCTCCCAAGTGCTGGGATTATAGATGCGCGCCACCAAGCCCAGTCTCCATCACTGTCTCATTACGCCCTGAGGGCAGGGAAGGCACAGCACCCTGGGGATCCAACCCTGGCTGCTGTACTCTGCCTAAGCAGGCACAGATTTGGTTTAAAGCTCACTGTTACAGGGGCCGGGGAGATAGCTCCATGGCACAAGTGCCTGCCTGGCAAGTGCAAGGTCGTGAGTTCAAACCCTGGTCCCGCAAAAAAAAATAAAAAAATAAAAAAAATAAAGTTCACTGTTACTGTACCTTCAAAGTCTTCCGGCCAATGTCAGGGCTCAAGAAAGGGTGACAGCACTCAGTCCCGGGGGAATTTGGTTACAGTGAGGAAGAAAAGCATACGGGCTCTCTGAGGAGTGAGAGCTTAAACAATAAGAAGCTCACACTAGTGAAGCATGTTGTGTCTCTTTGTTGTCCTACCCTTTTTCCCTTAAAACTACCTAGCCTCGAGACAACTCCTTCCTTGCCAAAATTGCTTTTCTCCCACTGTTTTTGTCTTACATCATTATTCTATCTGAAAGCCTAGGAGTTCCCAGCTTCAGTGCTAGTCTCGGGAGGCTCCCTCAATGCTGGGTGCTCTCAGCTGAGGTAATCCCTCTAGACAGCTCCCTGTTTGAGCTCAGCCGCCTCTCTGAGTAATACTTTGTATGTGAACATGATTGTCCACTTGGCAGGTACCTCCCGTGGGGAACCGAGAGGGCTCTGGAAACAGCCTATGTCAGCACGAAGTCTGACTGTCACATTGTCTAACACCTTCTTACTTTGTCATGTTTCTGGAAGGGTTACAGGACAGGTCATAACAAGTATTTAAAGTTGCAGTGGGCACAAAGCACCCAATTGGTTGTTGTTATTGTGTTAATAATACTGTTATCACTATTATCACTTTCACATCCAATAAAAAGTTTCTCCAGGCCACATTGCATTGCAAATATTATTTTTTTACATTACGCATCTTTTTGATTCCTTCCTGTACCATAGTTTTCCCCTGCTATTTCTGAAATGTATCTTCCTATAGTACTGTACTATCCAACCTCCTCCCATTCTCCTTTTCTTTTTATTTATTTTTTGTTGTTGTTTGTTTCTTTTTCAAAACTTGTTTCCTCTGGATATATTTGTATAGTTTCAATCATTACCAAAAGCAAAGAAGCACTGGCCTAGCAAGGTGTTCTCTGATTTGGGGCAGGGTGATGTGCCTTGGGTCTGGCTGGAGCAAAACACTTTTAACACATGCACCTGCTGATGTGGCCTGTCAGGCCCCTGGAATCTGCAGAGAGGCAACCCACAGGAAGACACTGTTAACTAGAGGAGGGGGAAGGTTACCTATGCTGGCGGTTAGCACACTGGAACTAGAGTTAAAAAAACAACCAGAAGCCACTGCAGTCATCTCAAACATGTCTACTAGGCTGCCCTTGGGTACACAAATTGCAGTTCTTGCTAAAAAAGAAGGCTTTTGGGAGGTGGGACCTACTCCAAGCTGGGGTCTTAAGTGCCTCGTCATTCAGTGTCATCTTCTGGCAAAGTTGTATTTATCTGGTTATCCTGTTACAAAAGAGGGCACTGGCTATTTCTCACTACCTGAGAAATACTGCGCCCTGAAATAGTAAAATATCAGTCATTCAGCTTCTGACTGAGCCACATGCGGGGCCTTAACTATTATCTCTGCGCAGTTGCTCTCATCTTTGTCATTAAGCTTGGGCCCTAGTCTTCCTTCTTTTCCCTTTCGCTCTCCTCGTCCTATCGGGCAGGCCTGGCACCGTCCAGATCTGAGAACAGCTCTCCGGGAAAGCTTCGAGGCTATGGCAGGGCCATCTGGAGAGGCCGGCTCATTCCTTTCCCGCTTGCGCTCCTCCCACTGCCTCCCCACACTCTATCCCTGGTGGCCTGTGCTGCGGGCCCGAAACAATCCTGCCAAGGTCGTACTGTGTGACTCTGCTGTCAGATTCAATTATGTCTCAGCTTTTATATCTAAATCAAAATACAAAAGATTTAAAAAAGAGCAAGTGAGAGGGACAGCAAAGAAACCCAGAACCATCCTGCAGAAAGCAGAGACATGGCATTTCAGTGGGTCCATTGATCTGCTCCCTTGCCAGCTGCCCCACTGCACTTCTTTCCCCAAATCATTATTTAACATAAAATTCTGAGCGCACCTCAGGGCATCTGTAGTGGAAGATATATTTCTTTCTAAAGGTAGCAGAATTAAATACCTTACGGTGTAGCGAGAAAAAAAAAAAAGATACAAAAAAGAAACTTATTTTATTTATTTATTTATTTACTTACTTATTTATTTGTTTGTTTTTACCTTTCCATATTTGAGATTTCATTGTGTTAAGGATCCATATAGGTCATCCCAAATTTTTTTGCATTTTTTAAGTGCAAATGATTTTTTTCAGCAGTAAAATGAGCTCACTTAAGAATGATCATTGTGTTACAGTCAAGTTGCTCTCACATCGTATGCCCACAGTGTATGTCAGTTTTTTTGTTGTTTCAGTAGAATATGACGCAGATTGTTGTACCAAACTCAGTGTAGCAATTGCCAAGAAAAGACTTCTAAGACTATAGTCTGTGACTGAACTTTGTCTATGTAACATTTTATGAAGCCCAAGGGAAGTACATCAGTCACTTCTCTATAGCTGGGAAAAAAAAGACCCAACAACTACAAATTATAGAATAGGCTTACTTTTGCTCAGTTTTAAGGGATCCAGTCTGAGGTCAGCTGGCTCCAAAGCAGAGGTATCCTGGTGTGAGGGCAGAGGAGAGCAAAGCTGGTTAGCTCATGGAGTGGGGAAGCAGGGTATCAGTGCTAGCCAGGAGAGGGTCAGAATGAGGTGTGGTGCCCAGGGTCATGCTTCCCTGCTCCGTTCGTGTAGGAGCATGCTTCGCTAATCCCATAAAGCTGACAAATCCAGATTGATAGCAACCGTAAGGAATGTTCAGTCCATGTCTTTGGCAGTTCTTGGTTGGTTCTAAACTTTTGTTTCCCTATTCTACTAAGGAATGACTCTCTTCTGGCCTAGAGCCTTTATCTGAAGGATTACTATAGAGGGCTCTGTAGGACATCTCTGTCTTTTTAAAGTTCAAAACGTAAGACTCTAGTTTTGAGAAAAAAATGATGGAATACAGTGGGAAGCAGCATGGTAAGAATTTATATGTTACACATAGCGTCATCATCTCAGGAAAAATGTCATAACTTCTCTTGTAAATTCCAGCATTGGCTCTGATTAGAATAAATACTTCAGAATGTTTACATCCTTTATTGGATACATCTTAAATTGTAAAAAAGTCAAAATACTTATTATTAAATTATAATTTTCACTGTTTACCCGACATAATATTTATTTTATTTTGATCAAGCTTCACATTTACCAGAATTTCCAAAAAAAATCTTATTGATACTAATAAACAAACAATAAAGTGATAATGTATGCCTTAAAACAATTTATCTTTAAAAATTTAAATGTTGCTGCTACAGAGTTCATTTCCACTCTACTAGTTTGTTATCACTGACAAGTTTCTGAATTTTTTTTTTTTTTTTTTAGTTTCAGTGGCTTTTTTTAAATTTAGTGTGCAAAATAGAACTGCTATTGTACACAGACACATTTCAGTACATGGAAGCTGGAAGTGTGGTGCTGTGGCACTGCTCTTTAATCATAAAAGAATTAATGATTATAAAAAATATTATTCAGATCTGAGGATGACTGACTTCTTAGCACCACGCACTGATCCTCTATGATAATAAGCACTGTTGTTCTTAAATTCTGCTAAGACAATTTGCTTCACTAGTGAGCGCAAAAGAACTCAGGGCTTCATTTATTCAATAAACTCCTGAATTATGCACAGTGAAATGGTCAGTCATTAAAAGGAGCCACATGGCACTTTAGAAATGGAACAGTTTGGCTATAATGTTGAAAATTCCCTTTGGGGTAATAAGGCTACAAGTGGTTGATCTTGACAGTCCCCCACCAGACCAATAACAATGGAAAAGAGCTGTCATTCTTGCTTTCCCCTGAGCCAACAGCAGAAAAATGCTTACCTCACACCCCATGCATCTACTAACTTCATCTTGGATTGCAATAGTGAAATGGTCACTTGCCACACTGTGTATTAAGTCCCTAAGGAGTCCTTTAGCTTAACTCTCTTTGTTTAATACTAAACTATATTTATCTACCACAACTGTACATGATAACAGAGATATCTTTTGACTATTAAATATCAGTTTACTATGATACTATTTTCTAATTCAAGGTTCTTCGTGCATTTTCTTTGGGTTTATTCAATCGAAGTCCTTCTGTTTTGTGATTTCAAATAAGTTTAGAGCAAAATCCTATTTCAGTTCGCTGATGCTGACTAACACAAAGCTGGGGTAGGGAAAGAAATGTGCCAGAAATTGAAAATAATTTACATATAAACTTAGTTGCTGACTTACTAATTTACATAATACAATTACTTTTTTGCCTCTTCTCTGTAATCTAAAGATAAGGGGTTGCCCAACATAAGATAAGCTTCCGACTTAGTCTACTTTTTCTAAATTTTAGCCATGCAGCTGACAAAATCAAGACAGATCCTGGGGAGACGGAGCTTGGTAACTGGGGTGAGGTCACTTAAAATTCTTTTTATTTTCTATCTCAGTTACTTTTCTCTCATTGCTTGAAAAAAAATACTCAGCACTGAAAATTAAGAAAGGAAAGTTTTATTTAGCTCACAACTAGTGGGGGTTTCAGTCCATTCCCAGCTGGCTCCGAGCCAGAGTGGCACATGGCAGAGGGCAGCAGCTTATAGCAATAGGAAACAGGGTAGAGCAAAAGGGAGGAACAGTGGCTGTGGAAATTAGCAAAACTCTCTTTTCTCCATAGAATATTCATGCTATCTGCTCCTGGGTGGTTGTAGCACTAATGCCCATAACGTGAGCACTAGATCATGAATTAATCATAAACTCTAGAAGTCACCCTATGACTTCATGAGGCTTTTCAAAGAAAACTAGATACAACTGTAACACTTTCTTTTTTACTTGTTTTGAATCTTCATTAATTTTTTTTCTCCAATGTGGCTCTTGGGATGTCATAGCAGTTTCATAGCAGACCAATATGACTGACTGGAATGCTAATATGTTCCACCTCTTCTTCATTAGGTTAGGAAAATCCAATAGTACTAGATAGAGAAGAGAGTCGAGTGAGTCATTTTGTACATGATACCTACTTTTTCAAGGGAGGCATGCTCAATATTACTTATCCTAGAGAGAGGAAAATACTATAAAGACATCTGTATAGCATCATCTGGCAAAGGTATTTGGTCATTTCAGATGTTGTCTCCCACAAGATTCCTAGAATGCTCAGCATCCTGCCCTTCTGAAGTCAGGGAGCCAGAAGATCACTGTGGTCAATTTCTTTTTATAGCAACACTGTGGATTTCTTCCAATTCATTTTCAGTAATATTTTTGAGCAAAGAAGAGGAGAGATACTTACAGGGGGAAACCAAAAAGGAAAGATTAATTAGAGCTGACCTTTGGATAACTTTGATATGCAAACACAGAAATGTAGGATTATTTTCTTTCCGGTGTACAAATAAATCTACATAATTTGCTCCAACAGGGAATCAGTATGAAGATATGACTACTGGAGATAAGCATTAGTAGTTACCATTGTTGAAGATAAAGGATTTGAGGTTGGTTTAATGGCCTTGATGAGAGCTGAGTGTTTATCTGAGGATGTAACTGTGGGAATGGAAACTATGACAGATATGTGTTCAAAAACAGAGACTTAAATTTGAAGACTAACTAGGTGAAAGGATACAGGCAGAGAGGAGAGGGAAATATTAAGGAAATGTACAGTTTCAATATAAGAATGTGACTATGGCCTTGCTGGAGATTATTGAATGGAGAATACGTGGGAGAGGGTGAAAATAGGTGTGATTCATATGAGACATCCACAGGACATGTGTACATTCCCAGAAGATTTTTGAAGACACCATTAATTCTACACTCAGCTACAATTAACACTTCATTCTCTTTAGAATGAAACAGTTTCATTCCTCTCGGGTCCTCTTCCTAATGTCTCTGACAACCTTCTCTACCTGTTGAATGGCTTGCTCACTCCACTGAAGAAGTCTCTCCAGAAATAGCTGGCACTTACAGTGTGCCTTGGTTATCACTAAAGTACTCCAACAACACACTTGACATTACATTAGTTTGCTTAGACACCCATGACAACTTCATGACCCTACTAACTTCCCTACAGGTTACACTAGAACTCCTAAGTAGCATAAACTGTAAACTTGTCAAAGAGAAGGAATCCAAGTTTAACTTTTTAGCATGCAGTGACAAATATAGTATCCTTTATAAGTAGTGGGTGCTTCAAAAATACATGATCCACTTTATTATTAAGAGTAGTATTTATACAGTACCTATTTTGTATGAAACATCATTCCATGTATTAAAGTTTGTCAGATGACAAACCTTACAAAATAAATTTTTATTTCTATTTAGATAGGGAAAGTAAAGCTAAAGGACATTATTCTTTCCTAAATATTAGTAGGGTTTGGTTCCATTCTAAAAATATTCTGTTCAAACATTCACCATTTCATAAGAATACAAATCTTATACATGTACTAATTTCCCTTTAACATTGTAGTGAATACAATTTAATTTTTTTCTTAAAATAGAAAGACTGTTAAAGGCCTTAACAGTGCCTTGCTGTTGGGTTAATTGCAATAATTATTTTGTTCTAAGTCTGTATTGAACTATTCATTCTTGACACTAAGTTAGAAATTAATAGAATTCTGATTAGCAGTATATTTTGTATAACAGTTTTGAAAGGAATAAATGTTGCTGAAGGATTGTATCTAAAAATGAATATTTCTTAGCATGTTATAAAGCTCTACATGCAAATTAATTATTCAAAAGTTGGTATGAATATTTTTCCATTAAATTTACATTGTTAATAACAAATATGTCCTCTTTCTTTATTGATTTATTTTTGCCTAAAGTGTATTACATAATATTATGTCATTTACTGTTGTTACTTATGTACTCTTCCTTTATTCTATTTCCAGCTCAAGATGGGCTTTAGGCTTTCTGAAGCAGAGCAGGTGTCTTACCTTCTTAATTTTAATGCACAACATTCAAAGTAAGATACAACCCTTTCTTCAAGTATATACACTACTCCTCACTCATCCCTTTACTAATTCTATAAAACAGCTACAGATATGGGATGGCATACTATGAGGATACAAGTTAATTTAAAAAGCTCATAGACTTCTGTGCTCATGAAGCTTATTCCCATGAGGAAGATAGAAAACATTTATAAAGCTATGAATTTTCTTTTGTTGTGTTGCTATAGACAAAAATTTATGAAGAAAACTAAAAAGCATTAATAAAGGGGATTGGCCAGGCTGAAAGGTTAGAACTTAAATAACAATTTTCTCACATAATTAATGAGATAAATTATATTAATAGATGTGCCTATTTTGAATTATTTTCTAAGGTACAATAGTCCTAATGGGATTTTAAACAGCCTATAAATAGGCTGAAGAGATAGCTCCGAGTTGTGTCTGCCTAGCAAGCATGAGAACCTGGGATTGATCCCCAATAATGAATGCCAAGCAGTCCTGCACCTAACTGGCCACCAAAACTGGGCACGGTGGCACATGACTGTAATCTCAGCACTGGGAAGACTTAGACAGGATGGATCACTGTGAGTCTGAGCTGTGTAGCGAACCCTGTACCAAATAAATAAATAAATAAATAAATAAATAAATAATCAACCAGTAGTCTTTTATAACAACATTTCAGCTAGAAACACATCCTGAGACCCTTCCTTAAAAACTCAAAATACAACCTTCACCCATCCTAACTCTCCAGTCATGGCAACTAAAACCAAAGCCCTGTACGCCAGAGAAGAGGTAACTACAAAGAATGGCTGGTGTCTTCCTCTCACTGAAGATGCCAGTGCAGTTGCTGGGTCATTGAGAAAAAATGCTCACAGGTGATGTCAAGATGGACAACTCCAGACTCACACTATCTGACTTTTTTGGAAACCAGCAAAATCAGAAAAGCACATCAGCATAGGACTGTAAAATTGTGTGACTGACTTCCTTGACATTTTCCCCTATCACACTGTTATGACAGTTGCTCCTGTGGCTTACTTAAGAACTGTTCAGAGGATATTGACAAGTCACTCTTGGGACAATCCTTGAATTTTGCATTCATGTGAAGCCTACCATGAATCTGAGGCCCCCACTTACTTCCTTTGCCCTCTACTGCTGTAAGAACACATGGTCCTTAATTTTCTGTGTTGTTGTCTTTGCCTCCACTGCACTAATTTCTGCTCTAACCTTTTTAATTTCCTGCCTTCTTTGGGCTTTGGCCTTGACTTGCTCTGTTCTTTCTAGGATCTTGAGGAGCAGCATCAAATTGTTTATTTGGACTTGCTCTGTGTTCCTAATCTACAAATTTAAAGCTAGAAATATCTCTCTTAAGATAGCTTCCGTTGCATCCAGTAGGTTCCAGTAAGTTGTATCTGCATTTTCATTCATATGTAAATATTGTTCAATTTCTTCTTTAATTTTATCTGTGACCCACTGATTGTTCAGGAGGTTGCAGCTAGAGACCACACTCTTAAATGGGATAAATCAGAGCCTCATGTGCAAGCATCCTATGGACTCCCTACTGCAAGAACTTAAAAGAATAAATAAAATCTGAAGGGTACAATAGATACTGTGAAAAGGGATCTATCCTTGGAATAGATATCCCTTGGAATCTATCCCAAAGGAAGGAATTATTGAGGTGAAGAGAAAGAAAGGAGAGGGAATGGGGGGAAAGAGGTGTCTATGTATGTATATATGCAGGGTGAGTTGGAAAATTTTGTTGTGCATTTCTGCTGGTCTGTGCAAAGGAGCAGTTCATGTCTTTGTTCTTTCTTTTTCCAACTCAGCATGTATATATCTGTTCATCTGAATAATTAAACTGATAACAACACTGTGCAATACAACAAATACTACTGAATTCGTATTATTTTGTTTGCAGAAAGTCTGTACCATTTCTAAGTTTTTTAGCACTATTTTGTATTCTCTTTAAAAATAAAAAAAATGAATAGATGACACATATGCTTTCAAAGATGTGGCATATTGGATAGTCAGTGATATTTTTCATTTGATGCATTTTTTAAAACAAACAAAAATTGACAGCTACTGATTTCCAGCCCATTCTCAGAAGTCTGACAGACATGTCCAGGCAAACAAATAGGGCTATTGAGCTTTAATGGCTGACTTTTGTGTAACCCTCAAGTCCGTAATAACAGGACTGTGATTAATAAGGAAATGAACCCAAAACTGTTGAAAACTGAATAAGCTCTAAATGTTTTTCCACCTTGAATGAGCCAAAATTAAAACTATTACCTTTCATCAGTTATCTTTATCCAATGTTGCTGATTTCTTCTGAATGCATTCTCTCTTATACAATAGCTGATTACATTGTTTATTTTTCTACTTGTATGTTTCTTTATCTCACTTCTCTGAAAGTTATTCTACTCTTCGTTCTTCACTCAGAAAATGACCACAATTTTGGTATTGATTTTAAAATCACACATGCCCAAATAAATGTTTCTGATCCAAGCAGTGCTGATTCTTCAGGCTTTGTTCTTCTTAATAGAGTACATCCATCCAATTTACACACATTGGCTTTCTGCATGAAAGCCAGGGAATGAAATGCCTAGCACTACGCTGTATTAAGCATATTTCTAAATAAATGGAATCAAGGATGCAAAGTGGATGTCAGCTATGAAGTTCTAGGCCGAGAGGAAATTACAGGAGACATTATAGGCAGTAGGACTTAGACCTCGGGTCTTTATTTCTAGGGTGAAGGGGGATTGTACTAAGTGGTCTCTGAGGGCTTTGCATGCCCCTCTGGTGGCACATTAAGGTGATGGCAGTTCCCACCCCTCACCTGTCTTCTTCAATTATTTATGAGCGGTTTGAAGATGAGACCATCTTCCGGTGTTTTTGTGTTCTGGGTAATTACTGTGGTGGCTCGCTCATAATGGGTGGTTAGTTCACACTCGCAGTCTAGGGAAAGGAATGGAAGAACAACACAGTCGTAAAGGAGAGCAAGAGAAGCTGAGTCAATGGCAGGACAACTTGGACAACTTCTATGGATAACAGATGCATCTCTGGAGTGGCTGGATTTATCCTGAAACTCTTCCAGCACCAACTCTATGTCTACAAGATGAAAGACTCGTATACACGATTTGCATGCCATGTGGGAATGGCCTTGCAGTGTCGGCAACAGTCAATATGTGCACAAAAATGATAGACATTTTGACAAGGAGTTTTTGATACCACTTTGCAATTAATTAACAGTTTAAATTTTTCCCTTTGAAAACCTGAAAGTACATAAATTCTAGTAGTGCTACCTGGCAAAATTTAGATAATTTGAAAGAGAACTATTACAGTCCCTGTTGAAAAAGGGGAAAAGGAAAAGAAAGAAATGATCACTGTGATTTTTTTTTTTTTTCTATGCCAGTGCTTCACTGAGGAAAACACTTTATTCGAGTTTTCTGCTTTTATCTCTAAGATTACCTTCAAGGTATCATCAGATTCTTACTAAATGAAGAAACTGAGGCTCTTCAAAGTAGAACAACTTGCCCATCTATGAGACTGCAACAGTCCTATCAATCTGAGTGGTTGACCAAAAAGAAAATGTTTTTTACTATGTAAAACTGCATCCGGTAACAAAGAAGCTTCCAATTCTCTTTGTACTGAAAATCAATGTCAACAGATATTTAAAGTACTTAAAACTGTCAAAATTAGTGCTTCCTGGACATTTTCTTTAATGCTTCTGAGAGGTACAGCACAGAAAATACAACCTGATGTATTTGGTTGTGCTCATCTAAAGTATTTACTGTATACACAGGAATCCATGTGTGACTTTAACAATACTATATGATTTTACTCTTTTCTATTAATAGCTTATCCTTATGTGTGCTTGGCTGTGGATGTTCAACTTTCAAAAGCTGCAAACTGTCATCTGACATTCCACAAATATGTGGCTTATTTGCAATGGCTCAACTGAGCCCCTTTTGCTCTTAAACCTAGAATACTCACAGCCCCATGAACAGCCCTGATCTTATTGTAGCATAGGAAACTATAATGTCTTAACTTTTCTAACCGTGTAGCTGAGAGAATACATAGAGTTTCTCCTTTGTGGAAAAATAAAAATCATTTTATTCAAGTGGCCCAAAGCAATGTGACCTTGCCTCGTGAGCCTTAGTATATAAGGACACTTGACCTTTTACTTTTCTTTCTTTTCACCATAAGGAGAAATTTTTAAAATATAAAAGGCTAAAAAGGACAAAGTGAACATTATAGAAATCCTAGAAAAGGAATTTAAGTATCAGAAATTGCGTTATCCCTCTTGTTTCTATTCATCTAAGTATGAGTCTCTTTAAAATGTTATCATGACCTTTTTCACCATAGATTATGTTACATATTCATTGCCCTATATTTTTTCTCCCTTTAGTTCAGTGGATCATATAGGCTTGATGATAAATAAAATCCTATAAATTTTTTATTATGAAACTTCATTTTACCTATAAGGGAACTAAAACCCAGTGAATGAAAATTACAAACTCAGTACCACAGAGCTAACTAGGTGTGCACACAGTCCTCGGACTCAAACCTCAGACCTCGTGGCTATCAGTTTTTCCCAGCCGGATGTCTAATATTAAGCTGAAGTTGGCTTTCTAAGTGACTATCTGGCCCTGCATTGAAATTATATTTAGGATAACAAAATTTCCAAATTAAAATTAACAACTGGCATCTGGGTTAGTGCTGAAAGATGGGAAGGAGGTCAAGGGGGCAGAGAAACTTCCATTCTCTTTGTTACCCATGGGCTGGCAGAGTTCACACATGGTAAATTGGCTTTCCAGCAGAATGAAACTACAATTTCACTGGCTAATAGCGATGCTTTCTCATTTGGCCTGATAAACACAACCCAAAGTGAATTATATGATAATTTAAAAGAGTATGGCACAGAATTCAGTATTGGAAATCTAATCCAAGTTGCTATCTGCCATCAATAAGTAACACAGATCCAATGCTCAGATGCAAACTTAAATGTAGTAGAGGGCTGTAAGCTTCACAGCTGCAACCTTTGCTCTGCCTGCTGCTCGTTGTTCACCTCGGTCTGGCTACTTAAGGTGTCTGAGCTGCATGAGGTCACATAGGGAAGCTGTGGAAGCAGCTCCTGGCAATCAGCAAGATCCCAGCAACTCCTGATCAAGGAAGTGCATAGGGTGAACTATGTGAATGTGGAAAGAAGAGTTATGACATTTAGAACTAGACTACAGACAAGTCAGGATGCTGTCAAGGGCTCTGAGAATATCCTCCTCTCTTGCTAGGATTTCTCCTAAGCTCAGTTCTGCAAACCACAGGAGGAAATAAACTTACATAATACTGAAATGGCCAAAGGCATCTTCCAAAATATTAGGCATTCATGGGCATTTCCTACCTGAACTGAATTTCTGCTCATCTAGTGAAGTATAATTACAGAAAATTGTCAGAGACTTCTCTACCTATAATACCCACTTCAGCAAAACCCTGAGGTTATACCACAGTTTTTAAGTAAAGAAATCAGAAGCTCTCCTAAGATGATTCTTGTGGGTCTCTTCTTAATTAGTGAGTTAATAGAATCAAGTTGCCATTTTCCACAGTGATTGCAACACCTGGAATAATAAGGCTTATTGCTTTATTCTGTATTCTTTGAGTTTCAACCAATTGAAACTGATAACATTAAACCAAATTTATTTTCTTCTATTTTGAAGATGAAGGATATAGAAAATACATAACTATGGAATGCCACACTAACTTTAGAATGTGTGAACAATTTAGGTGGAAAATGTAGATACTGATTTATAAACTTTTAATTTCTTAGTTTTTTCTCACCTTGATAAAATAAGAAGTTCATCCTTGAAAAATTGCTAGGCAGATTATATTAAGAATGGTTTTATGGTCTGACTTGTGTAAATAATAGAGTATTCATGCAGAATATATTTATCTAATAATTCCTTCTTTATTCCTATTTTAGTGAACATTTCAAAAATGAAGTTAATATTATTAAGTTAATATATGCCTATTAGTGAAATTTAAAGGGTATAGAAAAGTAGATGCTACATTTAATGGGTTCTTAAAAATAAATAATTTAGCCGGGCATGGTGGCGCATGCCTGTAATCTCAGCACTCGGGAGGCTGAGGCAGGAGGATCGATGCAAGTTCGAGGCCAGCCTGGGCTACAAAAGTGAGCCCAAGGCCAGCCTGAACTGCATAGTGAGACCTTGCCTCAAAAAGACAAAAAAAAATTTAAAAAAAATATAAATAAATAAATAATTTATAGTTATAATTATGTTGCCCAGTCTGTGAGACCCATTGCTTTCAACTGAACTCATGGTAAGATATTAGAAACAATATGATATTTAACATTGCTATTCTTTAGCTGAAATGTGTAAGTTTTTATTTGGTACCCTCCAGTGTATTTTTTACTTTTTAGTATTTTTTTTATTGTTATGGCCAGCTCAGGCTGCCCTGGGGGTGGGGCTGGGGCAGCATGTGGTGCCAGGTATAGAACCACAGTCCATGCAGTTGCCTCAACTTGCATTAGACCACTGAGTCATCTCACCGGTCCTCCAGTGTAATTCTTTCTGCATCCACTGCACTACACCAACCCATAACAGCTCTTTCCCACAGTTTCCTCCTAGCAAGAAGAGGAATGGGAAGCAGTTGACAGAGGCAAGCATTTTTCCTTTAGTTTGAGGAGTTATTGTGGGCTCTGGGAAGCAGTAACACTGAGACCCAAGAAAAATCAGGACAAGGACCAGCTAGGGAACAGCATTCATGATGAATATTAGAGAACTAGGCAGGCAGTGGGGCAAGGCATTGTGCAGGCAGAGATAATGAATAGAACCCATGAAAAATGCAACGTCCCCTAAGTGAGCATCTATAACATGCATATTTTGTGAGGGAAGCCAAGTATAGGTGTTTTTTTTTTTAACTGAGTCACCTTATAAGGAAGGAAGAATAATGCAACCACTTAAAATTGAAATCAGAAGTTTCCAGTGTAGGATAAGAAGTGAGTTTGTTTTGAGAGCCTAGTTATTCAAGCAGATTGCAAAATGAAGAAGGTCTACAGAATACTGGGCAGGTATTAAGTAGCTTATCATTAAAGTAGATGATAACTGAAATCTCACAACTAGGGAAACAGGACCCACTGTATAAACATTAGGCTTGGTATATTAGGTATGTGTGTGTGTGCATATGTGTAGGTGGGGATACATGCATATGCTAAAAGAGGCACCGGAGGCTCAAAGACCGTGGTGTTGTGGAAGGGAGAGAGGTAAATTTGCAGGATGCTTTTATAGATTAGAAATAGTAAAGCTGTGAAATTTGTTACAAGACAAAGACATGGTAGTTGTGGCTCAGCCACAGGTAGGCAAACCCTTTGAGAATAGTGAGGTCATAGAAAATTCTGGAAAGGATGGTAGTATCCTGAGTTGGTGAGACACTACATTCCTTCTAAAATATAATGCCAAATCTCCACCATTACAGGGTTGTGGTTATGTATTATAAGGCTAATATTGGACCATATTTTAAAAGAAAATGAATCTCCATTCACCTGCCAATGACCTTCCATGAAGTGTTATTTTTCAGTAAACAGTATGCATACACAATATATCTTTTCTAATTTGCAAGAATATCATGAATATCTGCTTATTAAAACAGAGCTTTGAACTCTTGGTAAGTAGATACTCCATTAATACAATATGTAATTATTTATTTGCATGGGCCAGTACATCACACAATGACTTTTAGATGCATTTTAAGCTGAATTTAATTACCTTTCCTAAGACTTGGAAATAGTCTGTTTCTATTTGGATAGAAGCCAGGGCAGCATATCTTGCTGATACAGGCTGATTTGTTCCAACCAACTCTCTCAAGTTAGTGTCAGCTGATTTATAAATACTACCTAATAGGCTTTTGCAGGTTTCTCAGAAATTAATTACAGTAGATTTAAATTAATTGCTAAGTTGATACATGAATTGCCAAAGAATCATCAAGTTTTAAAACTTTCAAGGCTACTGTTGGTAAACATCAGAGAGCTATGGCTTTAGAGAGGTCCAGTGTTGTGATTTTTATATTGATTACTAAAACGATCACTGATAAGGACTTTGCTATATCTTCAGACTCTCTTCCACTAATTTGATAATAGAACTCAGTTATTTGGTCAACAAATATTTAGGGAATATCTATAATATGACAAGTGCTGTGCCATAAACTAAAGTTAGGAATATAAACCAGACAAAACAACAACTAAAAATAATAAAACATTCTATGCCCTGCTTAATTCATAGAGTTATTATACAATTATGTATTTATCGGCTATATCATACCTTGGACAGCCACTATTTGAAACTTAGAGAATGGATGTGTATTTTAACTAAGGTTGGCAGAGGTCTTGTCCATGTCTACTAGCTAAAAGCTTAAACTGGCATGGTAGAAGGTACTGGTCAAGGAGGTTGCTGGCCAGGAGATGCCAAGAAGCAGTGAGCAAGCAGAAAATGGAAAAAGCAAAGGGAAAGCCAGGACAAAACCTATTCTCTTCCAGGCTATAGACCAGAAGAAGCAAAATCACTCTAATCAGGCCCTCCCTCCTGACAGTGCATTTGGCAATAAATTCATCAGTAAATTAGTCAGTCAGTTAATGAGCATAGTGACCACATGATGTAATCATCTTTAAAAACCTCACATTCAAACACATGAGAATTTGGGTACATTTTAGGTTTAAACCACAAAACAAGCAAACTTAGTTTATATTCTAAGAAAATGACAGCTGCTAGGATTTATTAAAAGAGATATGACATGGTATAGAGGCAAAGGTTAGGCTATTATCTAAGGTGGTAGTGACATAGGACTAGCTCCTTGGAGATTCCTTGGTTTTTCCTCTTCATGAGCTTGGTATAACAAGTGAGACCAACGAGTCCCTTATGAAACAAAATAATACCCAAACGGCCCTGTGAGATAGCTCAGTGGACCAAGTGCCTGCTTAGGTAAGCACAGAGACTAGGGTTCGACCCTTGCACCACATGCTGTACTCGCCCTGCCCCTGAGCACCCTGAGCCTGTAACTGAGTCTGGACATAGCAGCATACACTTGTAATCCCAGCACTGGGGAGGCTGAAAACAAAAGGGTCACTAGAATCTGATCTGTGCAGTGAGATCCTGTGCCAAATACATAAAAATTAATAAAATAAAATAAAATAATAATAGTGGTTGGAAAATAATGTATAGACAAAGAGGTAAGAAAAGAAATGATTTGCTCTGCTTGGCATAGTTACATGAGCATCTAAGAAAACAATAACAATAGTCAGGGTTATAAAAAGTAACAAAGCAGTCAGCACAAGATTTTCTATGATCAACCTACGGGGAAAATAAAAGACACATGTTACCTTGTACTGGTGTTAAAAGTGTTACTCCCACTTTAATTTAAATTTTCCATTGCAGACCTAGCATAGAATTGAAATAAAGAATGTGATAATTTACGTGACACCACCCTGGGACAGTCAAATAAATTAATTACACCAGAACAAGCTGCATGTAAAGTCGATGGTGTGAGTCCCTTAGGAAGAATAGTGTGGGCTAGAGAACTCTACCTTGAAACAGCTGAGGCTTGAAGGGGCGAACTTTTAGAACTGTTGGAAAATGTTTAGGAGACAGTATTGAATGTAATTGAAGACCAAGCATATCAACAAGGAAGTAGCAAATGGAAATTGGAGTTTCTATGAAGATTCTCTATTTGAGGCTCTCTAAAAAAGTATTCTAAATTATTAAAAATTCTCAAATATATAGCATTCAAATAAACTGTCAAAAACTTTCTAGAAAATGCAATGCCTGCTGACAGAGTTGATCCACACTTGCTGGACTACTTTTAATAAATAGATGAAACCAACTGCAATTAGCGGCACTCATCTATATAAAATGGAAACCTGATAATTTATTTAAATTGGCTCCCCCTTTCCTTCAAATGGTCTGTAAAAGCATTTTCTTTTAGAATGAATTAAACTTAATTCTGCTTAGAGGTTTGTTGTGGATAGCAAGATGTGTTCAGAACTAAATGGAGGCATTTAGATTTGTTGTAAAAAATTGAAAATAAGTTATTTATAACCCTATTTATTGACTAACAATTTGGGAGATTTTATAATAATGAAAGTAATTATAAACTAAATTGTCAAATCTTATGAGATATGCTGAGCATAAATGAAGTATAAATTACATAAAATGCTAAATGTACCAAGAGTGAATAACCAATAAATATAAAAAAGATAAGGGCAGGGAACGCTTCCTTCAGGGTGCAAATTTCTAGATAAAATGTTCCTACAAAAGAAATGCATAAACAATCGTCTCATTTCTCTCAAGGTAAAATACACAGTGATTAAAGCAATCCCAAAGGAGCACCTCAAAATTAAATTAAATTAATTTTTTTGTCTTTTGGAAATATCTTTATCCTATTTATAACAATGATATAACCTCAACAAAATGATGCACAATATAAAATAATATACAAGCCGGGCATTGTGGTGCATGTCTGTAATCCCAGAACTTGGGAGGCTGAGGCAGGAGGATCAGTGTGAGTTTGAGACCAGCCTGGGCCACAAAAGTGAGCTCAATACCAGGCTGAATTACAGTGAGACCCTATCTCAAAAAGACAAAAAGAAAAAAGAAAGAAAATAATAAAATAATATACAAAGAGAGAATGATGCACTTCTTCAGATGCTGCTATCTATAAATTACCACTGTGAATGTTTTAAGGTAGCAAGCATTTTAGCTGTTTATACATCCATGCCTTTATTACTATAAGCACATATACATCCTGGACATGTCTTTAAATAAATTGCATATCAGGGTCTTAATGGAACTTTAAAATTCAACTGTAATATGAGCCCCTATTCAATTAAATATTTTGATGTGCATTAGGTTGTTTCCTTTATTATAAATACTTCTATGATTTTTTTTCTGCTATGACCAGTTTTGAAGATATATTACTAGTTGGGGTACCTCTGTAGAACTAAAACTTTGGTGTCAAATATACACATAATTATCAATGAAATATATTGAATGATAGGATGCAAGATGGGTCCATTCTCTAAATCATTGTCCAGTTCAGTGGTTCAGTAGTTTAACTTTCCTTTTTGTCTTTTCCCTTATTTTGCCTTGTTTTTTTTTTTTTTTTTCTCCCATTTGCTCTGCGTTCACCATGCATGTCCACTTATCCATCAATCTATCAGTTAGGGATAATAGTCACTCATATGCCATCTTTTGTTTATTGCATATTTAGAGCAACCCCTGTATGATACTCCTAGTAAGAGGAGCAGTTTCCTCCAATTTGGAGCTTGACCTTACTTCCATGTATTGATATAGATAGAGAGGCTAGAACTGCTCAAAATCCTTTCAATTGGCTTTAAGCAATACATAGCGATCTAGCCTAGGTGCTGGTGGTAGTCTACGAAGATGGCTGATATGTTTCCCTGGAACCCTGTCTGCTGGTCCCTAGTGTAAGCCGGGTAGAGATGGGATGAAGAGCCAGTGTGCCACACTGTCAGCAGGGATCCAGGCACCAGACACAAGCTATGACTTCCTGGAGCTTGAGAGTATGCATCAGAGATGAAGCACTGAACCCAAAACAGTAGATGCTATCACAGTTGTGTAATGTAGATTACTCTCTGTGTATTGCGGAGGTAAAAGCAGGCCTACTACACAGCCCAGCTCACAGCACATCATCCTTTCTCACAGTCACTCATCCTCAAGCCACTCCTTTCTTCATGAATTAATAAAACTGGAGTTTGGCCTTGGGTCAAGGCCATTGTCCAGGATAACCTTCATCATGGCTGGCCTTAGGACCCCTTGGCTCCCTGTGATTACAGCTATGCCTATGTCTCTATTTTTGCCATGGGTTATACTTCAAGTGGTAGGAATTAACTCGGTGAGATTCCAATAATTTATCCATGGAGTTACAAATATAAACTTCTCAGACTGAGAGGAGAATGGATGAGGAAGGGCTCTCTAAAAAAAGCCTGGCCATTTTCCTATCAAGATTGTCACTGCTTATTCTTATAGATTAGTTTGGGCTTTTATACGTTAATGGCACAAATGCTTTTATCCATAAAACTAGTGTAAATATATCCATTAATTTCTATTTCTATACGATACATAGTCATAATCTACACTCACCTTCTTGCTTTTGTCTTTTGATTGATTGATGGATTTGGTGTGGGATCTTCCCACATAGCTTTTGTCCAGTTTCAATTGATAGCAGGATGACATGTAGTACTGGGAATGAGACCCTAGTCCTTGCCCTTGCCAGGCAGGCGCTTAGTCCCCTGAGCTATCTTTCTGGCCCCTTCCATCCATCTTTATAGTCTCACAGTATAAGATCATTTTTATTCTATTGATCTACTTTTTCAATTGCAACACATTAAACAATTGAAGTTCTATGGAGTGTTTAATAATTGATAGTAAACATTTTAAAAATATTTTTTTTGAAATATGGCTCAAGATATATGTATATATTTAATTTATCCATAAGATGAATAAAATATACAAAAGTGCTAGAATATCTGGAAACATATTTCTTCAGTTCAAAGATTGACCCAGTTATTTAATATATGGTGTCCTGACAGAGACACATAAACCGTTTTGCTCATCTTGATCAGGGTGTAAGGCTGGATATAGTAAAAAATACTCGGGTTTTAAGAGCCTGGTTGTGATGCGTGTCTATAATCCACTCATTGGCAGGCTCACATTTTTAACAGCTACTACAATTAAGTCACTCTCACCTACTGTACCACTCTCAATTTGAAAGTGCATCTTCAGCATGAGGTATTTCATGTGAGACTCCTGTCCCTGAAATGATACGTGCACTGCATTTGATGCTTTCTCTCTGCCTTTCATAGTTTCCCGCAATGAAATAGCAAGAGGGAACTTCAGGCAGAAGCATCTTTCTCTGAAGTGACAGGGAGGCAGCACCTTTCACAGCTGGCAGTGCATGCCTGCATAATACCTGGTTGCCAGAAGTGCTCTTGAAGAACAAACAGGCAACCTGTTTCCTCCTCAAGCAGCAGCAAAAGCTATCAAAACCACAGGTGCGCCAGGAGCCGCCCCTCTATCAAGCTGTTTACATTCTTCTTTCAGTCAAGCAGTTGGCAGCTGAGGTTGATTCTGGCCTTGGAAGCAGAAACAATCTATCTCTTAGGATTTAAGTCATACAGATGGTGATAGAATTTCGCAGTTTAATGCCTACCTGTTATAAGCTACGCAGCTAAAGACCCTGGGCCAGGCAGTGCAGCATTTTTATTTAGAGAAAGGATGGATAAGAAATGCAAGCCAATTATACAATTTCAATTCCTGTCACAGATTTTTGAAATCTTGTTTTGAACTATAACCCTCCTAGAGCTAATCACTTGTGGCTCTCGAGCTAAATTTGGATCCAGAAAGAAACATTTATTCTGCTATAAAGAGCCTGCTTAAATTATTTTAATGTTATAGATACTTTTCACAGGTTGACATGCAAAGATATTAATATAAAATGCTTAATTCAACTTTCCAATAAGTGACCTCACAAAACTATTAAATTGTCTACATGGGATAAACCATATATATTTTTTCAGAGATATAACAACATACCTATATTCTTTATCTTATAATATTAATTACACTATGATTTTTTCATTAAAAATTGTCAATGATTTGAATCAGTGTCAGAATGAAACACAAAGTTTTAACTCCATCTTAGTATTCAATCAAATTTTATTAAACTTAAATAACTTTAGCATATTTTTAAAACAAAACAGAACACAATCTATGAATTTAATGTTCAAATGGTATTATAGATTTAATGATAGCTTTTATGGAAGACAAAAATAAATACTACTTTTAAAAGATATTTATCTTTTATGAAATTATACAAAACTCCGTGCAATGTAAACTTAATGTTTTTCAGTGACGTTCCCCTGAAAACATGGCTTAGTTTTCTCATTTCTTTTCTTTTTAAATACTTTATGCTAATAAAAATTCACTAAAATTGAGGAAAATAAATTTCTTCATTCTGCTAGAGTACCATGCTATCTTAACAAAATAATACCTCTACTCCTGCATCATCTGAACACATAATATGCTTCTTCAGCAGGCATAGTTTCTAAGTCAAGTCACTCAGTGAAGAGGTAGAATCTTCATTTTTATCTATCTCTACTTTGTACTTACTATGTCAGCCGCAATATGTATACTTAACTCAAGGTTCACAACTACATGTATTGTGCAGCCAAAATACAGTCTATAATAAAGTATTCATAAAACACAGTCTCTGACATTAAGGGATTAGAAATCCAACCTTCATCTTTCTGTCAAATGCACATCTGATATTACACAATTTTATGCTATTATGAGACTTTGTGTGTAATGTTGTTATGTTCTTCTGTTTAAGCCATGTTCTATGCCTCTAGATAGATAGATGGATAAATAGGTGGTGAGATAGAGATACAGACAGACAGACAGACAGACAGACAGAGCAAACTGAACAGAAACGCACTGTCAAGGTAATAAGGCAGATATTGCTACTACGGAGAAAGAGGCTGTCTCAGGGAGGTATAAAGGAAGTTACCAATACTAGGATATATACTGGAAGCATGCAGGAAGCCTGGTCATTCATAGTTCTCTACTCAGTCAGAATAAGACAAAATTTTGTTGGAGGATGCCAAAAATCCTATGAGAACAGAATGCTCTACTTAGCATTACTGGCTTCATATCTTACCATTGTTAGCCACGTTATCTTTTATTTACAGAGCATGCTACATGGTCCCATGGGGCTATGTGGCATTCCTACAGTTTGCAGTTAGAAGGGCATGGCAAGGTTCATCAGGGTGATCTTAAGTGAAGAGGTGTGTTCTTTTGGCTTCTGATCAAAGTCATAAATTTGTTTTGAGATTCTCGAATCAGCTCTGGGCAGTTCTTTACCCCATCTAGCAAGAGGGTACTTGAACCAATTCGTGGATTCCTAGGGCAATGCTGCCAATAGCAGGTCAATAAAGTCCTAATATAAAATGTCTAGGAATTTTAAAATGTTTCTTTCTTAGAATGAACAAAATAGGGAGTGCTAAAGGCAATATGAGAGCATTCATCCTGTGAGCCACCAGAAAATGTATTATGCACTACAATAGATGTGCGGAATACATCAACTAACACATGAGTCTTCATATGATTTGGCTTGAAGACAGAGAAAAAGGAGTGCCCCACATAAGCAGACCCATGCTATGGATCTCTGCAGTCAGCTGGAGTTTCAGCCCAAGTGTGGAGGGTTACAGCAGGCAGCAGCTATTTCATAGCTTGTCCTACATCCTGCAGAGTTTAAGGAAACATATTCACCTACTACATTACCACCATCCATACATAGCAATCGTCATTGTGATAAGACAGGAAACCTCAGTATTTTTGAGCATTTCTGGAGAGAAAAATAGGGTACAGTCAAACCTCCCCAAATGTCTGAATCAAAGAGTAACTACTTTGTTAGTACAGGTAGCTCACCACAATGTGATTATCCTCCCATTCCTTAGGAAAGTGGCAGTGTACTTTCCTCAGAAATTTGGTAATAGTGACAGCTCAACTTTTTCTTGGATTAACTGATTTAATGTTAATTGTTTAGTCTGTTAAATCTGAACACTACCTGGCATCCTTGCAGTTTTGAGAAAGCTGACTTTAAAACAAGTTTTCAGGAAAGGCCTTTTGCACAGGCCTTAAGGTAGCTAATGTTTATGGAGCATTCTTGTGCTAACCACAAAGTAGGCTAAACCATCTGAGGCCATGAAAAATCAATGTTGTGTCCTACAATTGTAATTTACAATTTGCCGTGGCCAAGAGATACTTGGTAAAGCATTATTTTTGGGTGTATCTTGGAGGGTTTTTCAAAAGAGATTAGCATGTTAATCAGGTTAAGTAAGGAAGATCTATCCTTATAAATATGGGTGGACATCATCCAAATAGTTGAAGGCACAAGCAGCAAGAAAAAGAATTCCTTCTCTCCTGGACATCAGGCTATATCTTCTTCTGCCTTTGGAAAAAGAGCTCCAAGTTCTCCTGCCTTGTGACCCCAAGACTTCTACCAGCTGACCCCAGGATCTCAGAGTTTGGCCTCACGGTTAGTTAAAGCACCAGGTTCAATGTTCTCTACATTGTGGACCACAGATCCTGGGGCTCCTCAGCTTCCAGAATTGCAAGAGCTGATTCCCATTACAAATCCCTGCTTTTAGATCTGTATATTTCCTTTGGTTCAGGTTCTCCAGAGAACCCTGATAATGCAGCAGCTTTGCGCAGGCATGTCACACTCACCTTATTCTGACGGCATACCTTTCCAATTAAAATATCTGCATGAACCTAGATATTCCTGGTACTATCAGTGATTATCCTATTTAATTCAGGCAGAAATGAAGAACATTTCCATTTTACTTGGCACAGAACTTCACTGGTAACAAAGTCCTAGCCTCTCAAATTAGATCGTTTCTGTGCTGGCTGAAGGCTCAGTCTCTGCTGGATCATCCTGGCTCTTCTCCTCCTCCTACATAATTCCTACTTTTCTTTCCTGTCTTATCATAAACAGATGTTTATGTGACTTGGGCTTTCTTATATGGAACAAAGAAGTTTTGTTCTATTTTTAAAATAAAATGCAGATGCTTGTCGAGTTTTACTTGTGTACTGTGGTGTTTGTTTGTTTGTTTGTTTGCAGGAGAGAAGGTCCCTTTCTTGGTTCTAAGGCTATGGTAGTTCAAGTGACAGGAATTACCCTGCTCTGTTTAGGATTGTCAATAGGATGCGGCTCACTGCTTTCCCTAACTGAATTAAAACCTCAGTCTGAGAGACTTCTGAGCACAGCTGGCTCCAGGCAAAGCCACAGGACAAAACAGCATAAGATCACCAGGTGCTCTGGGCTGGTTTTGCTACCGTCCTGCCTTGTTTCTCCTTGGGGAACTCTGGTCTTCACAGTCTTTCTTCTAGGCCAAATGCTGTTTTGAGGGAAAGAAGCGTGTGTGTGTGTGTGTGTGTGTGTGTATGTGTGCGTGTGTGTGTGTGTGTGTGCGTGTGTGTGTGTGTGTGTGTGTGTGTGTGTGTGTGTGGTTCAGCCTGCCCTATGGAGCAGTGTGGCATGTGATGCCCAGGGATCAAACTGAGGTCCCTGTGCTCTGCCTAAGCTTTCCTAAGCAGGCGCTTGTTTTAGTCCACTGAGCTAACTCGTTGGCCCCTGAGTACTTTCATTGAGACTGTTAAGGTAAATTCTTTGTTATTTATTTTAAAGATAATAAAAAATAGTGAAGACATTAGAAACAATACAGAATTTTACTAAACAAAATAACTTAAATTCAATAATCGTTGTTATATTACATACTGTTGTTTCCAAGTTAGTTGTTTAGACATACAACATATAAGGGCTGGCAAGATAGCTCAGCAGATTAAATACCTACTGAGGTGAGCACAGGGCCTGGGGTTCCATCCTCAGCACCACAAGCTGCACTGGCCCTACCCCCAGAAGCAAGAGTCCAGGAGAGGAGGTACACATCTATAATCCCAGAGCTGGGGGGATCACTAGGAGCCGAGCTGAGTAGTGACACTGTGTACCAAATACATTAAAATAAATAAATAAGTAGATTTAAGCACACCAATTGGGTAAAAATAAAAGTTGTTATAAGAAATTTAAAAAGAAAAAAAAAAAAACCATTAACTGCTTCTTCCAAGATAACAGAAATCAGCAGTACAACTACTCAAGCTATTCTATATATATACTTTTTTCACTTAAAAACATGTGCAGAAATTGAGAAATAAAACTAAAGCTAGAATGTTTTATATATATATATAAAATATATCCTCTTTCTTTCTTTCTTTCTTTCTTGCTCTTTCTGTTATATTGCTTATCCTAGTTGTTCATTCACTTTGAAGAGATTCTTCCCCTTTCACAGTGTGTATTGTGCCTCTCAGATTTTAGGTACTCCTTCAGGTTTCTGTACTAGTGAGACAATACGATGTCTGAACATGCAGGTCTGACTTATTTCACTTACGCGTATGGTCTCTGGTTGCATCCATTTACCTATAAAAGCCTCAAGTTTATCTTTTTTTATAGCTAAGTAATCTTCCATTGTGTAAAACTACATCAGATTGTTTCCCCACTCTCAGTGTAGTGGTATTTGGACAGTTTCTAAGATTTAGCTAGAAAGAGTTGGGCTTCTGTAGACACGAGTGCGCATGCATCACTGTGGGATGATGATTACATTCACTGCGGGCAGTGAGTACATGTAGATGGCACATCCTGGTTCCTGCCCTCTCCCTCCTTTTCCTTTCTCTCCCTCCTCCTTCCTCTATCTCTTGCTCCATCTCCCTTTTTGCTAAGTTTTATCCCTGTTTCTTATTATATTTAATTATTTTCTTAAAATTATTTGTATTCTGGGGTTTCATATGTAAGAGGAATCAAGTGATATTTAAGGTTATGAATCTGATTCTTTCCATTATTACAGCTTCAAAGTACATCCATTTTCCTACAAACGAGTTTGCTTTTTCTGGCAGTGTCTCTTTACTGTTTATACATACAGTTTCTTTATCTATTGAGGGATGTCTATCTCTTTATCTGTTGAGGGACGTGTAAGCTGCGTCTGCTCCCCGTACTTCACCCTTATGACCTGTGCTCCTGAAACCATGCATAGGCGTGTTCATTCATTTGGGAAGGTACCCAGAAGCAGAACTGTTGGAGTAAATGGAATTTCTAGCTATAGTTTCATTTCTCAATTTCTGCAGACGTTTTTAACTGAATAAAAAATAGTGAAAAAAAATACATCAGAGGGGGCTGGGGAGAGCTCAGTGGCATGGGCGCCTGCCTGGCAAGCACAAAGTCCTGAGTTTGATACCCAGTACTGAAAAAAAACGAAAATGAAACAAAAAAGTACATCAGAGGGCCAGGGACACAGCGGAGGAGTAAAAGTGTCTGCCTGGCAAGTGTGAAGTCCAGAGTTTAGTCCCCTGTACAAAATAAATAACTAAAAGAAAGAAAAAATGATATAGAATTTCACCAAATAAAAACGACAGAATTTCAATAATGGTTGTTATATTACATACTGTTGTTCTTTTAAAATTTCCTCTTCAGTTGACCATATAGGATACTGTAAGGCTAGGAAAAAAAAAATAACAAAACTTTCTGAGGAAGATCCATGGTTTTTCCACAGTGATTGTGCTAGTTTGCATTCCCACCAGCGCTCTGGAAGGGTTTCTTTTTCCTCTAGACTTTCCAGCCCTTGCTTTATTTGAATTCTTGATGACTCATTTCTTTCAGGATAGAGACAGAATCTCAATATCCTTTCAAACTGCATTTTTCTGGTGGTAGACACATTCAATTCTTCCTTGCCCAACAAAATTAAACAGATAAAGCAAAACAAACTCACACAGCCTCTAGTGCTCTTAGTCCCATAGGATTGTCTTTCTCTAATATTTGTACTCACCCTCAAAGCTGTGCTCTATAGGTACTCCCCCCCTCCCCCTTCCATTACTCTTTGCTCATGGTTTATTGCCTGGGTTTTCCATTTTTAAAGCTTTTTTCTTGAATATCTGCAGGAAACCCCCAGCAATCTAATCAAATTAATTTTGCTGGTAGTGGTTGGATTGATGGTACTGGATGTTCCCATTCTTTTGATCTCTAGAATTGACTGCTTGTTTTCCCTTTGTTTGTTTGGATTGAGAGGATGAGGACAAATCCCAGGTATTGACACTAACTTTTTTTTTTTTTTCCTGAGAATCTCTTTCTCTTATGCCATTTTCACTAAGACCTTATATTTTGTTCCTTTCCAATCAATTATACTTTTGAATGTATATCCTAAGCCCCATGCTCTTCCCCGTATATAGATTTTTCTTTACTGGTTTCATCAGTTTCTTTAACTAAATATCACTTCTTTGAATAAAACATGAAATCTTCATGTTGAGCTGAACTCTTCTACATGCTCCTGTCTTACTTGCATCTTTTGTAAAAAATGTATCTGGGCAAACCATTCTTTCCTCTAACACCCTCATGTATTAGTGCTTTTTTTCTGCAGAGCTGTCTAGTCTAAGGGTCTCTTGCTGATCAATTTGCCATTATTATTTCAGGCTTCAGTTTTAAGCTGAATGGTTCCAAATCTTGGAGGCTCCCCTGTCTACACATGGCATATAGAATACCATGATAGCCTGGAAATATATCTGTAAGACAGACTTATTTGCACATTGGTATCCCTGTAGCTGAGAGACAAGCTGCCTTTACCTGAAATGCCTGGTCTTCTTACTTCCACACACTGCTGACAGATTAATCTTTTAGATTACACCTATCATCTTATTATTCTATGCTTTAAAACTATCATTAGCCACTCACTCCTTTCAATTACATCCTAATTACTTTATCTGACACTTTAGACCCTACATGGCACAAAATTGAAGCAGCATGTCCAAAATTCAGGCTAAATAAAGTGAGAGCTCTTTTCAGCAAATGACCTGAAATTTTCTTAATCTTGATGGCTTCTCTGTCATTAATACTTACAAAACACTGATTCCAATTCCATTTCGAGGAATGACTTTCATCATTCTGGGCCAACCTTCCATGCCAGCTTCTTTATAATAGTTCCTCTGTATTCCAAATTGGATGGGATTGGTCCTTCTATACCCCTGGGGCATTTGTGTAATCCTTTAAAGCAGTTATGTTGAAAAGGTGGAAGTGAAAAGTATTTCAAAAAACCCAGAACCATATCAACCTGAAAAATGATCACAGTTGTGCTAAAAGAAATATACCCTTCCTCACCTACAATGTTGCTTTCACACATTTGGAAGCATGCCACACAGATCCAGCTATATGATAGGTCCTCAATAAACAGTAGCAAATCAAATGCCTTGTCAAATCTTGTTTGCTTAATTGACCTAAGCAACAGAATCGAGTGGGCTGAATCCCTGTATCTTTCCATGACATCAGTAACGAGGCCTTCTTTCCAATAGCATATGTGACCTGAACTCTGTCCTTTATTAGCACAGTGGGCTTTGTTGGTTGGGTTGGGAATTTACTTTGTGTTGTTCTGTCTTTTTATCATGCAAATGTGCTTCATTTTTGCTGCTTAAATCTCCCAAATTTCTTCCTTCTCCCAGACATAAGGCCAGCCCTGTTTGCCTACATGTAAAATCTTTTAGAAGCCTTTGGGAAATGCCTCTCCAGTGGTATCTATCTTGCACCTGTCCAGGATGCAGCAAGTGACATGAGTACATCACATGTGATACCCACAGGATGCCAATAGGTAGATTGCAACCTGTCGGCTCCAAATGAAATATGTGGCTGCCTCATGCTGAGCAAAATTCATTGTCAATAAGTCAGCACTTAACTGGAGGCGAAATGAATAGAGATGAGGGAATCGGTTTCTGTCCATCCTGTATAATCCACTTTTAGTCCATTGTGTATATACTGACTTAAATTGTGTGTGTGTGTGTGTTTGTGTGTGTGTGCATGCAAGTTCAAACCAGATGGCTGCATGACATGTAAAAATGAGGTAAGAAGACAGCATAATTATTTTGCACATGGAAAAATACACATAAAGCATCTCTTCCTTTGAAAATAGTGCTGTGTGGGGGACTAAACATAGGGCTCAGTGCTTCTCTCATTAGCACCTCGTTACACTATCTTAACAGTGAAACTTGACAATGCAAAGGCTGCCTAAGAAATCAGCAGAGAAACATCTATAAGATGTAAGAACAGTATTTTCAGAACACCCACCTATAGATATAATATTTTTGCATTACTCTTAGTTTCCAAACGCAGCAAGGACTGCAGGGCAAACTGCCCCGTACAAATCTTCACATGCATAAATCTGAAATGTACCCATGTGTGTGCACCATGCACTGCCTGCTGATTTCACACAGCACAGGGAAGAGCTGCAATCCCTAACTAAATCCCTCTCAATATGCTGAGAGTACAAGAAGCAGAGGATGCAAAGGGGAAAATTCTTATGGCAGCATGAGCCCCCGTGCCTCTAGTTAAGCAGAGCTCAAAGTTGCTCTCTTGCAGTTCTGGTCAGCATGTATGGGTAGGAAACACAGTGGGCTTCAAGCTGAACAGCACCTTGTCCTGGTGCATTCAAATCAGCAACTGCTACTGTCTGAGGAAAGCTAGAGATAAACAGGTCCAGTGGGACACTCAGCTTCTCACCTGATATCATGGATTAGACTGGTGGAAAATAGGAGTGGGAGAAAAGTCTCCCTCTATTAGGTGTCCAATAGAAGAGACTGCACTTGTGACAAGATCATGTTTACTGTTTTATAATCATTTTAATTTCCACATTTCTGTAATGTCAGCACTGAAAGAAGTGATGCTTCACAATCATAAGCATTCATATTTTCATGAAGTCCAGGAGAAGGGTGTGAACTCATTGTCAGCAACACAAATGGGGACTTCAGCTTCGTTGAGGCCAGAACCTGTTTCCCAAAATACGAAAAGCTGAAGAAATGAAGATCATTATATAATGCTTGAAATCATAATTCTAGTGGAGAATGACAAGCTTAGACTGTTTCTCCTCAGTAAAATATAATCAGGGTAGTGTTTGTTAAGTCCAGGGCAGCATTTCAGAAGGCCTGTTACAACTCATCCCAATAAGATTATCACAACTTGCTAGATGACCGGATATCAAATAAGGTTTCTTAGCTGCTTAAAGCTCTGTGTCTGAAGAAGTTACACATGAGAGTGTTGCCCTCACTGCTGGGCCCTGCTCCACATCCTGAACATCTATAAGCTTTGCCTGGCCTCACACCAATACCTGGAAGCACTGCTGTAGACCTCCTTGGCCAGCTTTTCTCGTGAGCATCAGGAAATCAGCAGCGGTGGCAAGCGAGAAGCTCCAGGGATTCCCTGAGAAGGGAATCGTGGATGCACAAGTGGAGGCTTCCGTGAGAGGCAGCAGGTGCCAGGGGGCTGCTGTGTTAGACTGTTGATTCATATTCAGTCCACACGAATGATGTGGTGCAGAGGGGCCAGACCGACGAGTTCAAGTACGGGCCCCAGCACACGCCTTCCCTTCCCTTGGCCAGCGCCGAGCCTATTACCAGATAAGGCCCATAATCTAAATGGCCTAGCTCTGAAATCTCAATTTCTATGGCCCCACAGAAATGTATACGCATTTCCTATGTTGAAATGTGAGGGTCACGTATCACATAATGTATCAATCCTTTTCAAAGCCAGTAAGCTAATCAACAGGAAAACAACCATGAGTAGAAAGTGTTTCCCCCAATAAATAGAGGGGGAAAAATTCCCTTTTGAAACAAGTCATCTGAAATCAAGTCAGCTTTTCACTATTTACCTTTGTAATGTATAGGATGTAATTTATATGAGTGTCAATGTCTCTAGCTAGGAAAATAAAGCTAGTATCACTTATTTTTAGGACTGTAGAAAAGATTAAGTATTCTACTTGAATGTATCTCATTCTGTATTGGAATATATAATAGATGATTAGTAAGTACCACTATCCCTTCTTAGTTTTCTCTCATGCTTGTTTTCTAACATCTCCTTTCCTCAAGGTATTTTCAAATAAGCTGCAACATATAGATAGAAATTATATATATATATATATATAACATATATATATTACATATATATATTCATGGGTACATATGTATTATATATATTATGTGTATTTTCTATAAAAACTATCTCTATATATAGATGTATAGATATAGATATGGATGATATAGATAGATATAGATATATAGATATAGATATAGATATAGTATATTTTCCCAAATTCGTGTAAACAAGCAAACATACTAAATGTACAAGTGGAACTAATATATCCTGGAACTCAGTTTTTTTTTTTTTTTTAATTTTTACTGAGTTCTCTCTGTCTTCCTCCGCTATGTTTCAAAAATCATTTCTTCAGGGAGAGAATATATTATTTTAATGTTAGGAAATGGAAAATGGAAGATTACATGTGATCCTATCTAAAAGGCCAAGAAGTGGTGTAAGAGGGTTTAGCTATAACATCAGGCTATATACAGAAGCCAGGTCAGGAAACTCAAGGTAAACTCATGTCGGATGGTGGCACTGCCACTCATGTCCTTACGTGATCTTTGGGATATGATTGTCATTTTGCCCTGCCTGCAAAATAGGCACATGGAATATTCAGTCAAGCTGCTTAATATGAAGGCACAAGGGGATCTGCCTTCTTCTGTATCCTCTAGAATGGTAGGCAACAATTTTTTTTTTTGATCCTTGGACAAAGTAAACTTATTCTCAATATGAAATCTTAGCCTTCTCCAGCCCTTCACCTTCTCTACCGTGCACATCAATGCTGAGTATTCATCCGGGAGCACAAAACGTGTTTTTATGAAACGTGGACTACGCAGTCTCAGGCTGCTGGTCTGTAGCTCTGTTTGAGTGATGCTGCTCATGCATAAAGATATGAAACAAGGCAGTGGAGAAATACTGATGCGTCTTCTAAACCGAAACACACGTGCCATTTAGCAATTGCTGCTCCTCATCCCACTCCCAGGGGAAGAAGAAACTGACATCTACATGGCATATGGCAGCAAGCAGAGCAAAAGCAAGCCATGTTCACAAGATCACTTGGGGATAAGCAAGATATAATCATATAGGAAACAAATGGGGGGGCAAGCAAGAAACTCAAAAAGCAACGCGAACAAAAGGCAAGATAGAAACTGAAGTGCACGGAGGAAAGGCTTGGAGTAAATATTCCCTCCAAAATCACCGTATGCTCACAGAAATATTGCTGCATTTCAGAAGAATGGGCATCTGTACTTAATAGAGGGCCCATTTAATTAAAAGTGGAGAAAATGTGAAAGGAGGAAACAGAATTTCATATGAAGTGGTAACTGGTAAGGAGCTGAAGTTATCCACTGGTAGTGACACTGTGGGGAACACCATGACAACATATATGGATATGGATTAGGTAAAGGACATTGGTCAGGAGGTCAAAATAAAGAGAGAAAGCAGCTGATACGGAGGGCAATTGGTGCTCTCTTTCTCTGGCAGGTAGGCATTCACACATAGACACACACATTCATTACAGCAATATTCATGGACTAGCTGGTAAAAGTTGCAATCAGCAAGGGTATTTCTGCTTGAATGGCATGTAGGGTGTTATTACTGAATTAAATCTAATGAGAGAGAGAAAAGAGGCAGATCATAGGACAGAGAGTGAATTACAGTGTGGGTCTCTGAAAATTATAGGAGGTATGCACCTTGGCAGGATTGGAAAATAGAAATGCATCGTCCTTTCTCCTTCCAATTTTAGTCATGCATGGAGACCACTTGCGCGTGTTTCCCTCTCAACCATACAGAATTCCAGGAAGATTGTTCCTGATGTGACTGCTCAGAATCCACATGTGGAATATGCTTGTTGATCTTCATGTAAAGCACTGAGCTGGAATAAATCTGAACTGGGTTAAGAGAAATCCGATTATGGCCAAAGAAAATTGAAAACCAAGGGAATGCATTTCTCAACATTGACCTTGTGTTTCTGCATTACTTGAGCTTGGCATTGATGGAGAGCAGGATGAGGTGGGGTGCCGAATAGCTGCTGCCGGCCGCGGCAAATGTTAATCTGTCTGTAGAAGTAGGCTGGGCTGTTCTTGAATGGGAAGAATGAGTAGATTAGGGATTAGAGTCTGTTTTTGATTTTTTCTTTCTTCCAGTGTTTTCTTTTAAATATCATTATTCTTACTGACACATATCCTAATTTATTTTTATCCTTGTACAGCAAGTCTCTGTCATTCAGTTTGATTTATCGTATTTAGCTCAATAAATTAATTGGTTAATGGGTCATCTGTATGCATCAGGTGACAGCTATGCCAAGGCTCATGTAATTATAGTCTGAAGCACACGCATGCACTTACGCACACACACACACACACACACACACACACACACCTCTTGTAGAATAACACAGTGGGGCCATATGATGATAGTTCAGCTCACTGTGTAGGGACTGCTACAGTAAGGTTTTCTGTTTCTGTTCTGCAGTGCAGCACTGCCCTTGATATTCAAAGTTCTGCTTGGTAGAGTTCACAGGCCACAGCAGTTCAGGAATTAATTTCCATAATTATCTCCTTAACTTTCTCATTATAAAAGGCATCGTCCCTGGATGGCAGGAAGCCAACCTGCTGACCCCAACAGGACAGTGCTCCACAAGAGACATCCATGGCAGCATGTTTTCTTTGTCTCCTTTCTCATCACACAGGCCACCTGAGACGAGGCTGCCCATACTGTGCAATGGGGAGATCATTATAAATGCATAAAGATCCACTTTCACAGAGGCATCCCAGTGCCATGAAGAGGTTCTGTGTGAGATAGATTGCAGTCTCAGCCATTTACTAACCTGTCTCCACATCAAAGTTAAACGAGATGCCTGGTCCTTAGTTTACTCATCTGTTAGTGGTAGAGATAGTTTTAACCATGCCAGAGTGTTACAAAATGTAGTCCCAGGTTATCCAAGATGATTAAATGAGAAGCACACAGAGGCCAGTGTGTGGGATTGTGGGTAACTGGCTTGCAATGGATAACACCTGTGGGAGCAAAGACCATTTAGATCCCAGGACTACCTTTCAAAGTGAACTGATTAGAACCTAGAGTAGAGTTTCCATATAGGGTAGGAATTTTAAAGGATAACATTTAGTAGCTGATTAGATTTAGAGGTCAAAGAAAAGGAAGCAATTGAAGAAATTTACAGTGATGAGACTGGGGCATTGAGAGGATCCTGGTGAAATTAATAATAATTAGGGAACAGGATGGGGACAATGGTCCTGTCCCTCAGCACCTGGTCATTGCTCTTCTCTCCATACAGGAAAAAAAAAAAAAAAAAAAATCAGAAAGAAAAAAGAAAAAGAAAAACTTCTAAGCCGGGCGTGGTGGTGCACGCCTGTAATCCCAGCACTCGGGAGGCTGGGGCAGGAGGATCGCTGTGAGTTCGAGACCAGCCTGGGCTACAAAAGTGAGTTCAAGGCCAGCCTGAACTGCATAGTGAGACCCTGTCTCAAAAAAAGACAAAAAAAGAAAAACTTCTACAACCTAAAACCCATGGTGTAATTAGATCTTTAATCTGGCCCTGCTGAATTCAATTCATGGGCAAGGGGGCAGGGGGAAACCAGGACGGAGGCCATGACTTGGCACTTACTGGGGCCTCAACCAATGTGTGCTATGATGAGCTGACCTGGACAATGTACAAGGAAAAACTGCCTCCTTGACAAGCCAGAGAGGATTCCAAGAGGCAGCACAAAGTGCAGCGGAAAAATGTAGACCTCTGAGGCCTTCAGAAATAGTCATGGATCTCCAGTAAGTGAGTTTAAGTCAGGTGGCTTCACCTATTTTTGGCTTCTGTCCTTATCTGCAAATAGGAGAATATAATACTCTTGACCTTAGGGAGTATTGTGCAAGTTCAGTGAGGTGATGAGATACTTCAACAACTGAAATACTCCAGCCAAGTGAAGTGAAATACTCCAGCTGAAGTATTTCAGCCAACTGAAATACTCCAGCTTCTGGAATACATAGGAATTCAATCAATTTTGCTACAACTGGGTAGAACGTCATTAAGAGGAATGGCGACACAAAAGAGAGAGCTGAATGCAAGGTACTGGATAGGATTCAGAAGAAGCCAGTTCTACTCGGAAGGTAGAAATGGAAGTGTAGATTTTGCAGTCCAAAAGAAAAGAGGCAGTGAGCTAAGGGAACTCTCACATATCAATCCTTGAAGCATAGGAACAGCTTCAGGAAAACAAGGAGAATTCAGAATATGTACACTGTTGCAACATTCTTAAAGAAAAGGCCAATGTCCTTTATAAAACAAAGTCCCCACCAGAAGAATACTAGTGCTCCTACTGTGGTTATAAATACCTTCACTATAAATAAAAATGTAACTAATATGACTAATTAGGTTTTAAAACAAAAACTATAGCACATCCACTTGGAAAATAGATGGGAAGGGGAAGTAATCCTTGAAGAAGGTCAGAGGATTCAACTTTTCTAAAGAACACATGATCCCAAAAAAGAAGTTCTGTGCCTAGGAGTGATAGCCATAAGAGCTCATTATTAAATTGCTCCATTTAGATGAATAAACCAGTAGCAATAAAAATCCAGTTTATGACTTAGTTAAAAATGCAATAAGATCGAGTCCATAGAACATGAACATTTAGCATTCAAGTGAGAAAATGATAATGCCACAGTTCTGGAGGAAAGTGTCGGTCTGCTATATTAGCTTCAGATGGTAATGGTACAAGCCGCACATAAGATATGTGATCATGTAGTTGGGTCCCAGAGGAATTATAGCCAACCTAAGCTCGGGTCTGGAGTCTCTTTCCAGGTACTGCAAAATGCTTTCGAATATTTTTCCCTCTTTCCTGCTAACACAATCTAAATGATCTAAAAGCATCTCCAGTGATTACAAGAGGAAAGAACAGAACTAATAGCAAATGTGCATTTGTGTTCCACACTCCTAGGGCTTTCGAAGTAATAAAAACCAATTAGATAACACTCAGCAAGGACAGTGAGAGAGAGCAGCACAATCTTACCACTACTAATAGGGTATTTAATAATAGATGGGCTTCTCTCTGCAGGCAGCAGAAGTACCAGTTGCACAGCATTCTGCTGACCAATATTCAAGGCAAAGATGTTACATTAGTGCAGTGGTCTGTCGGCTTAAACAGTTTGGCTAGAGCCCAGGCCAGACTGACAGAATGACCACGGGGAATCCTGCGTAGGTTAGAACTAGAAGAAAAATACAATCAAGCTTTGTCCTTAGATATGATGTGCTAGGTCACTCCAGGAAGAGCAGCCTAGGGAGGTACACAATGTGTGAAGTTAAAGCTAAAATTCAGGTTTAATTATTTGAGTCAAGGGAAGTTAGAGACTTGTATGCTATGAAAATGTAGACTCTGACTCAGTAGACTGCATCTGCAGATGGCATACTAATGTACAAATCTTCTTTGCTACCTGACGGTAACCAATTACCCGTAAAGTTTTCTTTAATTTATGTGCCACATGCACAGTTCAGATAAACTGTTTGTCTAATGCTTATTTTGCTTAACCAAAACATGAGTGGAACATATTTGTCCTGTTGCCATAGAAACCATCATTAAAATAATTCATCAAATCTACTTAATTCATCATGCCTGCCTCTCTTCAAAGCTGTCAAAAGGAGATCTTTAAAGAGAAGAAACTAGTGTCTGAGGGAAGGTAGTGTGTGTTTAAGCATGTGGAGAGCTTAGAATAGGTCCCTGGGTGAGCTTCCTGTGGGAGAATCGGCAATAACTCCACCCACTTACAGTTCCTGCCACTTTCTTTCTCGTTTTTTCACATTATGCTTTTAAGTATAATCATTTAGGTTTATGAAAGGGATTTCCTCGGGGCGTGTGGTTATAGTGCAGATTTTGTATGATCAGATCAAGCTTGTGAATAATACATTCGTCTGTGAATAAACTCCCCAGGGCATGTCCTCCTGGCTGAGCCTCTGTGATGAAGCATTTGACTATAATTCAGTTAAAAATGCAAGAGATGTAAATATGTGTGGGTGGAGAGAGTGTAGAAAAGACTTCAAACCACAGTGAAACCATTTCCTCGGCAGGATTCAGTGTTGCATTCTAATGCTATTTAGAGAAAGTTCTGCTGGTTGGCATGATCTTGAATTACAATAGCATTTCAGAGAAAAGGGGAAAGTGAAATGACCCAGACCAAAATCACTGGGCTGGGAGAGACAATCGCATGGACAAGTGACAGGGTGCAGCCAAGACAGCTTGCTTCCAGCCGCCGCCTTTGGTGCTAAGATAGCATGTTGCCATCTTGTGAGCTAATACAGTGTGTTCCTACCTTGAGCATTTGTGAAGTGAACTAGTCCAGGCTAATTGCTCTCAAAGGTCCCTGACTTTAAACATTTTTTTTTATTTTTATATTTTTGCATTATTTATTTCCAAATTGTATGCTATTTCTTGAAATACATTAGACTGCACCTAAGATAGGCAGGGTTGACCCTATCTAATTCAGCAACATGGAGACATCTGCTCATTCCCGACACTGGCTTTGTGTCAAAACTGGTAGGAAATGTACAACGTTAGAATTTTGTTGGTCTGATGTTTCCCAAATGTTGTCACCTACAGCTAGCAACATGATATTTATTTAAATGCATCAAGATTTCACATTATAAGAGTGTGATATACAGGATCTCAGAGATCATAAGGGAATAAGAACTCTAGATGATTTTCTGGTTTTGTCAGCCTAGGAAAATGAACTAGAAGATGGAGTTTTAGCTTGCACTTTAATTCAGGAAAATCACTGATTCTTTAAAAGTCTGCTACTTTCACCAAATCAAAAGGAATTCCTCAACACACTTGATGGAAGGCTGAACAAATCAGGAAATATCAAGATCAAAGGAAAATCTGGAGTGAGAAGAGGAAGTGGACATCTGAGAAAATTCTGTGGAATATTTGTTCTTCCATAGATGTATCTGAGAAGTATGTCTATTGTCTGCAAAATGAACTTTACCTTTAATATCTCATATGACTTCACCAAACTGAATACAACACAATATCAATTCCAATCTCAAACACAGTATTTAGGACTGCAGTTATTGTATGTGTTTAGGGGTAACAGAAAGGTTTTCCAAACTATTGAGCTATCTATAGGTTGGATATAGGATACTTCATGAATAAGGACACTTTTAATATTGAAGACCACTCATCACTTAGCTATTAAGAGGGGCGATGCAGACTGAGAATGTAGATGGAAAGACATACATCGGAATGAAATCAAACTGGATGCATCTCAGGGGACTCTGATGATGACCTCGTGCTCAAGACTGAACAATGTCTCACACAGAGTAAGTTATCACTGGAGGGTTCGAAGCTAGGACAGTGCATAATGAATAAAGTACAGAAACACGGTCTATTATTATGTCTGTGCTATGCAGAGATAGCAGCATGCAGATAGACAGTGCATAATGAATAAAGTACAGAAACACGGTCTATTATTATGTCTGTGCTATGCAGAGATAGCAGCATGCAGATAGACAGGAAAAGCTGTTTTTCCCCCTCTCTTAATTAGCTAGATGTAAATGAACTTGTAAGTGAAAGCACGTTGCTCAGACTCAAATTTAGGCTCATCCTTCTTAAGCCTTAGGTTCAGTGAACAAAGATTGTTTTCAGGTTGAGAATATGGTGTTGGAACATGTAAAACACTGAGTTGTGAAATCTGGAATGAAAGTTTCTGAAAATGTTATCTACAGTACAAGGTGCACACAAGCAAGAGCTGAAAATATAGTATAATCTTACTTAAAGCTTGCACTGTAAAAAGTATATGCAGTTATATTTGACTCCAGTTTATATATATATATATATATATATATATATATATATATATATGCATACAATGCAACAAGTAGATTCTAAAGATTGAAAAGACTTGGTAGAGAATAATTTACCTCACATTAGCCAGAATGAGAAAAAAGGATCATTTGTTATTAAATCCTCAGGAAATAATACATAATTATTATGAAATTAATCTTTTAAATGTACTCATTTGGCATAATTGGAATAAATTTAAAAGCTCTGATGAAAAGAAGAAGCACTTGAAGGGAGAAGAATCAAATATTTTCCATTGGATTCTACCAAGGAGACTGGGTATTTATAACGCTAATAGCCAATACACAGGAGTTAACATTTCTTAGGTACAGTGTGAAGAACCACCAAATTCTCAGAAGGTATCAGTTGGTAATACACACAGGTAACAACAGAAGGATTAAGAAACACACCGAAGGCCACGTGGCTAGCAGGGAGGGGGCAGTTCAGTTCGACATGGCTGTGATTATCTTAAGCTGTAACTACAAGGCTGCCTCAGAGTGACCCCAGCAGGTCTGCCGAAAGCAGTTTTTCAGATGTCTAAGTGAACAACCATAAGAGTAGCAGGGGGGCAATTTAAAACCAGACCTCCTGTGACAAGAATGTTCCTCAAATCTTCATATTATCTTGAACTAAAGGAGGTACATTCTGGCCTGGAGGAAGCCACCGGTCTTTCCCATCATACACTGCTCCTTCTCATGGTCCCGCATGCAAGGATTCATCTGGTCTCAATGCTACCCAGGAGCATATTCCTTTGACAATTTCTCAGAAATTCTCTGTAATCTTGTGTGTCTGCCCTTTTTTCTGTGGCTTCACTGCTCCTTGGGGCTACTTCTCACCCAGTGGGGTGAGGTTGTTCCAGATCAGTAGCCAAACTGTGATATGGGATTAAGACCACTAACCTTTGTCCTAGATTGTAATAACTGTCTAAAGGCCCAGGTGTGAAAGGCTTGGTGCAGTGTCATAGGGCTACTGGGAAGTGAGGGTGGGGATTCACAAAAGGTAGGGCCTAATGGGCAGTGGTGGATCACTGGTACATGCCCTAGAGGGCACTGTGAGACTCCAGCCTGTCCCTGTTTTGTCCAGGTAATGAACAACCTGCTCTACTCTGTGCTGCTGCCATGATGTGCTTCCCCCATAGAGAGGCCTAAGAGCAACTGGTCAACCCAAGCATGGACTGAAACTTCCTAAACTGTAACAGAAAATAAACTCTCTATCCATAAGTTGATTTATCACAACTACCTTTTAGAAAAAAGAAATGCAGACTAGCATTCCTCTGAGTCCTGGTGGAGAACTTTCAGCACTCATGCCTCAGCTGGCTGTTTGTTATCACTGAGAGCTCTAAAAGGTTCGGCATCCCTGCTCTAAGGACGTGCTCTCCCTCAGTCACTGTTGCCAGTGACTCTTTTGATATCATCCAGAACATGTTGATGTGTTCAGTGCAGGAAGCAAATTCACAGTGGCCCACTGAGACCTTTGCACCTGGGAAACACAGGAAATCATGAAATGGGGAGCTGCTGTCCTGTGAGGACTGGCATTGTGTCCTGCAGCCACTAGGGGTTTTGCCAGATAAAGCCTGCAGCCTGGAGTCTGATAGCCTGTGTGTGAGGAGTCATCACCCAGCCTCCATCAGGCTACTCTGAGGCCGATGATCCTTGCTTCCTAAGCCAAGTGGAAAGAGAAACTAATACATAAATCATAAGCATGTTGAGAAAGCTAAGCAGGCATAGGTGACTGCAATTAATTAATCTATAAAGGCCTGGATTGACTACAAATGGTGCATATATACGATTGTTTTAAATATTAATTTGAAATGATTTTTTTTTCTTATGACATCTTTGTAGAATAGTACTCAGGCCTGAGTTAAGGAGTGCCAGAGACCTCGCCCAATGTGCATGTCTGTGCGCTTCCTCTCCTGTACTGTGCAGATGCTGAACCCGCCAGTGGCTGGCTAAAAAGCCCACTGCCGACAGCCTCTGATCCAGGCTCCATGTGAAATTACGAATGTGCTATTGGGAGTCTGGCACTTGCGATGTTTTTCAATCAACAAGTTAGAGAATTGTTCAATCACATCTCTTTTACTGTACTCATTCAAGCATTCTGCGTTAATGATCATTTATTTCCTGAGCCAACACACAGACGAGAAAAAAAATTCACAGAAACCTCTCTATAATTTGTGTTATAGGCTTTAGGAATTGAAAAATATATAGCTTCCTGTCTTGACTACCAATTGCTTTATTTTTAGAAATTGATTGACAAGAATAAGCTCTTGGAATCTCTCCCAAGTCAATTACATTGGTAATTATATTTCATAACTAATTTTCTCTTTTTATAGGGAAGATGTCACCAGGATCACAGTTCATTGTATATTTTATAATTTACAAGTTGTAAAAATAAACCACTATAATTAAGTTGTAGAACGAATTAATTAACCTGAAGGGATTGTTTCTTTAATCCTTCCTGTTTGTCCTGGTGAGCGCTCTTTCCTTCTAGCCAGAGTACAGCTCACTTGCCATCTCCCAAAGTTATGTAAGTATCATGTTGTGCCCAGCCACCATAATTATATAGTAACTAGTGATTCGTGCATAAAGGTGGTTTAAATATTTTATGTTCAATTACTTGCTGCTCAAAATTTATTTTTTAACTATAAGAATTATCGATACAAGTCCAAGTATGTGGGTGGGTGGGTGACAAACTGGAAGCACTGACAATCCCCCTAATTATGAAACTATTTCTATGCTAATGTTCAATGCTTTTCTATGACTTCCTAATTTAATTTCCCACTGGGAATTATTCAGAGAAACACTCCCCCAGGCTTCTGAGTTTACAATTTCTTCTAGCCTACTGGCACAAAAAAACTTAGGAGGGCAAATATTTATGCTCTCTGATAGGAAGAATTTGAGAAGAGGAATTGATGCTCTCATTCAGAGTTAAGAAAGAAATACAGGAAACATGTCTGCTGTGCCACATATTGAGAAGTTTCTTCGAATAAGTAGTGGCCAGTTTATATATATATATATATATATATATATATATATATATATATATATATATAAGTACTTTCAAGGTTATATATATAAACCTTGAAAGTACTATATAACCTTTCAAGGTTATATATATAACCAAGGTTACATATATATATATATACTTATATATATATAAGTATATACAAGTACTTTCAAGGTTCCTGTCATGCTAAGCTAGCCTTTACGTCCGTCTTCTCCTTTCAAGCATGTGCTGTGTAGCTGATGCACAGTGAAAAGCTGTCCCCACAGATAGACTGAAGATAGCAAAGTAAAATGACAAAAGTGAATTGAACTTTAATTATAATATGGAAATAAAGCGGAAGTTGGTGAGGTCAAGTGTGTATGTATCCATGTTATGTGTATGTATATTATATATATGTAAGCAAGACTTTAAAGGAATACCTGTATTCACCGGTGTGCTATCAGAAAACTGAGAAATCATCAGAAATAATCATTCCAAAGATTGTTATCAGATAATTAGATAGAACATGGAAAATATACTCGTCAGAATGAGCTATCTCCAAATTATGGGTTCATTGGTGCAGTTCAGGAAAGGGTAAAGAGGAAGCAGAAAGCTATCATGTGAAGGTGCTCTTCTCACTCTTGCTTCTTACGATAGGAATGATGATCAAAAGAGCTTAGCCCCTCATTGGGTTCTCTCTCCCCACCTCATCCAGGTTAAAATTAATCATCCCTTTCTCTGAGGCTGAGGAGAATTGAAGAAAGCTACTCACATTTTCTGACTTTCAAACTTCCTGTCATCTCAATCAAGCAAAATAATAGTAGAGAAATGCCTACCCTGGTGCCTGCCACCCAGGAAGCCCTCAAGAATAGTAGCTATTATTAGTATGGCTACCCTACACTCATAGCACCACTTCATTGTAAGATATATTACCATGCCTATTATTATCATCATCATTAATAATAAAACATGAACACTTCTTTTGCCTCACAGCATTTTACCTAAGTGTTTAGTTACCATTTACAACCCAGAGGTCAAGTTCACACATGCGCATAATCATAATGTCACTAGCCACCTGCGATTTTCACCTAAGACTTCACAATGGTGAGGGAGCAATTTCTCTATCATTCAACAATGCTTCACCTGTTAGAACGAAGCAGTCAGTTGAAAAGCAATCTGTGCTATGATATTGTATATAGTAGCTTTTTCCTCCAGGCATTTATCAGAAAGCCTTAGAAACAAATTTGTTAACCTATCAAGAGCCTGGACATGGAGCTGTGTGAAAAGCTCTGCGTCTTTCACCCTGCAGAGGTTTGAGGAGTGAGGTGGACTGTCAGGTCCACGATGAGGCAGGACATAATGAAACAGATGCTACGGGGGTCGTTCCCTTCCACCTGGCACCTCATTAAATCTGTATTATAGGAGAAAAAGTTCAAAGATACTTTTAGAATACTAACCTTTTTTCTTGCTTTGTAGAAAAACAAGCCTCATAGAGGGAAGGAAAAAAATAGTTTCAGTGATGCAAAATGAGGACCTCTAAGAGGTCCACTGTGTAGGATTGTACATGTACTTAATACTGCATTGTTGGTGCAAATACTGCTAAGAGGGCGTGTATTTTGTTATGTGGTCTTCTCACCAAATAATAGTAAAATGGAGGGGATAGCTGTATGTATGGACTGGAATGGGATAATGGTTTCACAGTGTATATTTTGCTCCAAACTTATTATGTTGTTTACATTAAAGAATACATAGATAGATATAGATATAAGTATAAATATAAATATAGATATATCGATGGCCTCAATAAAGGAGCTAAAATATCAAAGAGATGAGTGTAAATTTAATTGGGTGAAATCAAGTAAATTTGAAAAATATAAAACTGAAAACTATACGATATGGCCAATGCTTTCCTCACTCTCCTTTTTCCTACTTGTTTCTTACTATAACCTCTTATTCTAACAACTACGGAAGCAACCTGCTCCAGAGTGGAAGCTCCTGCAATACTGTCTCCCTAGGAGTGAGTTTGACCATGCAAGCTCCTCCTTTCCTTTTCTTCTCTGGAGGTTTCTTCCAGGCCCCTTGCCTTTTACCTTTAAGAATGCCACACAAGTCCTTCTTCTGTTCCAAAGCCCCTGCCAGCTACCTCATAAAGATGAACTCAAAGGTAAGTGTAATGTGTGGAAGTCAATACTGTTAAAAATTCTGCACATGGGAGGGAGAAATTAGACAGCTGACTCTAAACTTAGATCCCTGTGCTGCAGCTATCATCAGGGATGCAGACCCTAAGCATCTAGGAGCACTGATGGATGCACCGCAATCCAAACACTTGGCAACCAAAACTATTTCCTATAAATTAATTAAGCACATGTTGGGAAGCATATTAGGAAGGAAGGGATATGAGGAAAGGCTACAATGACAACTGTGAAATGCCCAAGTGAGACAATGTTTGCATCTATTTTTTTAATTTCAGAAAAGAGCACCTGATTTATTTAGTCTCTGAGAAAGATCTAAGTCATTTGGAGAAAGTCTTAGAGAAGCCAAAGAAGGATGACATCCTAAATCTCAACAGTTTACACCAATTTAACGAGAGACCTATCTAACTGTCTCCAGGGTCCCGTCCACTTTAATCAGAGTGCCTGGAAGCAGATGCTTAAGAGCAGGTACGGTGGGATGAGTATCCTGAGATCAAATTCAAGTCTTTCCTTTGGCAAATTACTGCGTGACTATATAAAGTATTGCCTTAGCCAAGATGAGTTATAAAATAATATCTATTTCTTTTTTTTACATAAATGGTTAAATATATAAAATTCTTTAGTAACTGAGATCTAGTAAATATGTCTATTAAAATGTATGTAAGAGAAACTATTATTAGAGGAATGTAGTTTATTTGTGTTTTGAAACTTTTATTGTTATTAGTATTATGCCATCAGTACACAAGGAAGCTTGCATTTTTATGAATGGAACAGGAAATTGTGCCCTGCTTGATGATTGCTCCTTTTCTCTAAAATAGGAAGGGAGAACCCTTCTGTTTTCCTTATGTTGAAGAAAACTTTGAATGTATAGTGTCTGGTTTCTCATCCCAAGAATAGACCTCTTTCTGACTTTTAGCTAAGAGACAATATTTTGTGTACCCCAAGGAATCCCTGCCCAATCATACATGCCTGGAGTTTCAATAGTTCAAGGAGAGTAGGAAGACTATATCTGTGTGCACCACAGCCATAGCCAAGGCAGTTTATCTCAGACAGAGTTGCAATAAGTATTTTTCTTTTAAGCAGTGTGCACACTCTCGGATATAAAAAACACAAGCAAGCAGGAAAGTATGCACAGAAATGTTGTATGAAAGGTGAAACTGCTTGAACTATATACTATTTCACTTTAATTTTCCATGACGTACTAGTAGCAACTCTAGTACAAGTTAAGGCATAAGATTGAGCCATGCCTGATAGGTAATACAATACACTTGAAACACCCTCTTTGATTTTTTTTTTTCTGCAGCTATATCTTAAAGTCCATGACAATATGGTGGTGATGAATAGAACCATTTCTCTGTGACCTATGTGACATACCGAGCTGAGAGATTTGTGTTTCGTCCTCACAACAATTATGGGGTAAGTACTTCTGTTGTTATCTTTCCATATATGAAAAGGGAAACTTAAAGAGGCTAAATTGCTTGCCTAAAGCCACATGTAGTGAGTAGAGAAAGAAGATGGTACTCAAAATCTGTTTTATTCCTAATTGGATGCATTTAGAAACTGGTACCTACAACTCCATCTGTGCCCACTCCTTCTTTTTTGGAGACAAAGTCTAGGAACTATACAGTTCAGGCTAGCACACAACAATCCCTGCCTCAGCCTTTTGCATGCTAGGATTAAAAGGATGTGTCAACCAAGCCCTGCTGCCAAACCCAATTTTGATAATCAATATAAAAAAGATCACATTATATGATATTTTTGCATATGGTTAACTTTATTTATGATTATTTTCTACACACAATAAATTCACATAAAGTATGTTTTGTGATCACCACATCTCTATTTTGCATGTTGAGAAACAGAGAGTCAAAATTAAATCCTTATCATCACTGAGTAGATATTTCAAAGGCAGTACCATACTTTTTTAAGTCTTAAAAACCATCGTTAGCTTAGGATAAAAGCTAAACACAGGTCCAGTTCTGAAAGATGATGGATGTCTATGGAGGAATTAAACAGATACTTTTCTATGCATCATTTTAGAGAGGACAAGGGAAAATTTTGGAAAGATAAGGCCTCAGGCTAATGGAAGATAACTGACATTTTCTTTTAGGAGTTGTTAATTAAAACAACATTAAATATGTCCCTCCAATCTTTTGTCAGTCAATAGGCTAGGCCACTTGAACTGCCATGAGGGGCCCATCAAACTTATAACATTCTCCCAGAGTAGCTAATTACAGTCATTTTAAAAGGTTTCCAGTGCACTCCCCAAAATCTTTTTCAAGAATTCACTTCTATAACATTCAAATGTCAACAACCTGCTACAGAGAAGATGCCATGTAGAAATAATGAATCAAGATCCTAAGGCAATGTCCAATCTTGGCTATTTTATATTGGTCCAAGGCTTTTCGTTAAGGCCAATAAAGACATCTGATTATGTGTATGCATGCAATATTTTTTTAAAGCAAGCCTAAAAAAATATGGTTAGGACACCATAAATAAACAAAACAAAACAAATGAACATTTTATTTTAAAAGGAAGACACTTTCACCACACATCCAAATAACTTTCTAAAGAAAAGTTTTCATCACAATATAAAAAGTTTATCAGGCATGGAGAAGTACACAGAGACTCATACCTGTACAATTACAATTTCTAAAATATTCAAAAATATTTTTAAAAGCCTATTTTTCTACACAAAATTAAACATTTGTCTGATAGATAAAAAACGTAGATAACAAAATACAGGAAAATATGGGAAAGTTTAAATTATTAAAGATGATATTGTATAAACATCCACCCATACAGGAAAATAAATTGTAATATCAATAGCTGAGCAAGCAAAAGTTAAACATTTTGATGTATGCAAGAAAAGTTGAAATTGAGTTACTGAAAATGATAAACCTGTCATTTCAAAAACAAGTGGCTAAAGAACTCAAGTGACAGATTGTATTTATTGTATTTAAGAAGAATGAAAAGTGAATGAAGAGAAATTAACTGTTAAGACTGAAATTTTAAATCTGATGGGCCAATGCATTACTACTGACAAGCTAGTACAACCATTGGAAGAACATTGGCTTTGTAATTCATATGTTATATACAAAGCTTCCAATCCTTTGTCCAAGTAATATCACATTCAGAAATTCACCTACAGAGAGACACGTTGAAAAAATTCATAAATAAAAGAATTACACTTACAGTGGAGATTTTTGTACTATTATTTAAAAAGAACAGAAACAATTTCTGTCTAGCATAAATATTGGTTAAGCACACTGTCAACATATGCTCAGTTAAGGGACTATCCATGAAGAAATAACTGCATGGAGAGACGATTATGTAATGTTGATAATGTGAATTGGAAAAATAAGTGTGTTCTGTGTAAGAAGTTAAAAAGGAATCATTTTCCCTAGATTAATAGGGGTCTTCTTTTTCTAATCTAAAGTTTCCTGTTGCTATGCCAAGTTCATGAGTAACATACAATTTCTAAATGCTCACTGGTCTGCCTTGGTATATATGGAGTTTGATTAGAGGAAATTTTACTGTAATTAAAAGTGTCATGGAATACATTGTTCCCCATGTGCCAGTGTCCTGGTGACACAGGACATTCCTAATTAGTTATTACAGTTATTGAGATACTTGATGTGGAGCACTATGTATGCAAAAATAATCTGTTAAATTATACTTTCCCTTAGCTGGATGTAGAGGATCAGGAGTGAAGCCATACCCTGGCCTGTCAGGTTGACTCCTGACTCCATCAAATTTGTGAGTGACTCTTGATCGAATCCTATACTGTGGGATGACAAAATCCTCACAGATGCTGGAGTCGTTGAACCCTTGGCTTAATACTCTCTCCCCTATCAGCTACACAGTGATGAGCAATATAAGCTTTCTAAAAGTTGGTTTCCTTATGGACAAGATAAGGATAATACATCATAAAATTGTAGGCTTAGAGATAAAATTAACTAAGACAAGGCTAAATATAGCTTTTGATGTCTAGTAGGAAATTCAATTTCAACTAAAATTTTCAAGCTGGTTATCAGATATCTATTATTTAGTCTTTTAAAGACAGGATCTAACTATGTAGTTCAGGCTGGCCTTGAGCTCAATTTGTAGCCAGTGTGGTTTCAAACTCAAAATGATCCTCCACTATACCTGACTTCAGATATTTATTCAACCCTTATCTCATTCTCAAAATAGTTTTGAAAAATAGAAATATAACTCTGAATAAAATGAACAAAATTCCCTCCCTTGATGCAGTTTACATTCTCTTTAGCCTAATACACACACACACACACACACACACACACACACACACACACATCAAGGCAACAAATCAAGAAATCGTCTCAATTCACAACTTTACTTACATGAATAAACAACTGCTATGATGTATTGGGTAGCATTATTAGATCAATAACAACCACTGGACAAAGTGACACACAATTTATCGAGACTGAAAGTATCAATACAGGCATAGTCTACTCATATGTCAATTGTTAATGAACACTTGCTTATTTGTAGGAATTCACCTTGTCATCTATACAAATGTCATTTGTAATAGCTTCCAATTTTCATATAGGTAGGGATTAGTTCCATCCTACACTGTACAACTCCTCATAGAGTAATTAATAAATATTCATGATTCTGATATTGCTGTCAGTGATGATGGATATTGTGCATTAGAACGAGTATTCTAAAGATGAGTATGTTCATCTTGTAAGACAAAGACATTCTAATATCTTCTAGCATCATTCCCAATGTCCCAGGGGCATTTTAGTGCTTTACTATATGTCTTTTTCTTTGGTAATTATGCCTTTGGGAAGTAGGAGACATGTCCCAAAAATATTTTATCAGCTTATATTTTAAACATTTATCTATAGACTAAATGTAATTTTAGTGCATAGCATAGTTTCTCTATTAAGACATGGAAGGATTCAATCTAAATGAAATTTTCTTTTCAGATTCTACATAATAATTCTGTTTGGATCGCTTCTAGTTACATCGTTTGTCCTCTTTCTCTGTTTCATATTGCTACACATTTATTGAGTACCTACTATGCACCAGGTACCATACTGGGCAATGGGCACATGGTAGTGACAGAATGTCTATTCCAGGTATTATGGCTTGGCAATGTCTTGCAAAACCAAATTGCAAATCAGTTAATGGCATAAATGACTGCATATTATGAAAAATCCATGAAAAACAACCAGAATGTTTTGATAAAATTTGGTCAAATGAGGTCACTTGGAGGAATTAAAACAAGACCAGTAAGGAAAGAATAAGTTCATTAGGAGAAAAATATGAAAAAGGAACTTCAACAGGAAGTAGGACATATACAAAAGCTGTCTGGAAACAAAACATATGGTCTGAACCCAGAGTTCAGTGAGCAGAAAAGGAAGTAATAGAGTGAGTGGATCACTGCACCAACTGACCTCTCTCTACTTTTTCCTTTCATGCTCCACAAGTCACCCTTCTTCCTAGGTGACAGAGGGTGCCACCTGGCTGAGTCCAGATTTCCTCAAGAATGACAATGTATGGAGCCTCTCCTTCCAGTCTTTGTGCTTGTTCCTGTCCCCAGCAGCCCTGCAGGGTCACGTTCTCCTCAGGCACCACCTGCGACTGGTCCCTCCTTGCAATCAGCGCTCAGAGCTCACCCAGTGGGTGCTGCCCTCAAGCCTCCACTTCAGCACTGTGCTCTCAGCACTCCATTCTCCTCAGGGCTCCCACATTTTACGGACTACGCCATTCTGTAAGTGATCATGCAGTTCGCAAGTTCTCAGGCTAACAGCTTTGTAAAAATTATAAAATTTTGAAGGAAGGACTTTTACTACTTTTGTCCATTCGATGGTCAGTCCAGAGAGGAGAATGTGTCAGTGTATGAGTCAATTCATAACATACCTAGGTTTTATTGTATGTATCAACAAATTAATAGATAACTAAAGAGCTATGAAACATATGTGTATATGGTTTCTAACACATTATTTGCACAAATATAGCATATATTTACTAAACAAATTTATCTCTATTGTGATTGTATATATTATTATTAATATTATCATTATTATTGCTATATTGAGACGAGATGTTGCTACATAGTTCACGTTGGCCTTAAATTCACTTTGCAGCCTAGGCTGGCATTAAATGCATTGAGGTCCCCCGGCTTCAGCCATCTGAGTATTGGAAGTACAGGCACATGCCACTCTGTCTACCTCACTCATATTGCTTTGGAGCTATCTCTCTATCCACCTGAACAGAAAGCCACCCACCAATTTCCTCACCTACCCTACTATCTATCTGGACATAAATATAGTGACACAAAGGAATTCCACCAGTGTCCTTAATTTGGGAGAATGCACGACTGTAGGTCTTATGGCCATATGTGTAGATGTGGGTTTTGGAGATGTCAAGACCTATACTGATTATTTGCCCTCCTGTTCTGTTCTTATTTGTAATGGAAGTGTGGACAATTTGAAGTGACAGTGTCAGGGCAGTTTGAATGAGAAGCCACATCACTAGGGCCCAAGAACAAAAGAAAACTCAGAAAGAAGTGGTTGGCTAAGAAGTTTACTCTTACGTTATTTTGGAGGATGGAACACAGATGGGAAATGTCAGCAGTAGGGTGGCATAAAAGAAGGATGGTCACAATTCTTCTAGGGTGTGTTGTCCTCCTTGCTTCACCGTTACCACCTTCCTGGGTACAAGCAAGTCAGTAATGGTGTGGACAAGTCCTGGTGCTACTGAACTCACTGGGGAGAAGGGCATTTTCTGTAAGCCAGTACGAACAGCTGCTTCCCAACCAAAACACTGAGTGATTTAGACAGTAAAGAGTAGCAAGCTGCTTTATCCCAGTTCTGTTAGTTCCATGCAATTGCTTGGACTCATTTAAGGGCAGGAAATATGTTAAGGAACTGGAGATTTTGAACTCTAATTGCAAACACAAGTAAATCAGCCCTCTTTCTACACTTTGTGTTTCTGACGCTCGTTAACATACAGTGTGCTTACCAACCTAGTGCTATTAAATAATAGCTCTCAAAGCTTAAAAGCAGAAGCAGATGTGTATCCTTAAAATGACATATACTGCTTTCAATAAATTTAATAAATTTTAGACAATGCGTGTCCCATTCTGCTACAACAGTGAAACAATCTGTTAATTTTTAATAGACATTTTGATACGTAAAAGAATTTTTGAGACCCCTGCTGTCGACAGAAGGGAACTGCAAGCAGATTCCCTTCACTTAACGACTCAGCACATGGTGCTTGGCAGCCTGGACCTGGTGACTGTGTCATTTCTGAAATGGGGCAGGAGGAACACATGAAGGCGAGACTTCGAAAGAAGTGTACTTGAGACAAAGGGACTGATTAGGCTTGAGGTGTATACGTTTCAAAAATAGTTACACACCTTTTTGTGAGACCCACAATATGTAGAATTTTGGAAAGATAAGATGGGGTTCTGATAAAGAATAAATAGCAATGAAAGTTTTACCTGAGAAACACATTTTGGCAACAGTTTCACTAAGGGTTTATTTTGTACTAGTTACCATTTTGTATGTTAGGAATACAGTTGTATCAGTCCATCACCTTGCTATTAAAATTTTAAGTTCTTTCAGAGGAAGAAACAAGTCATAAAATTTCAGATTTCAGTGGGTGCATAAAAACTCTGACAAATGGAAAGAATAGAATGACAAGGTACCACATTACCATCTTCTCCAGGTAAGAGGATATTAGCATTAACAATTGCTACAGGGAAGTTATGAAGCCTATATCAGACGTTTAAAGCAACAGTCTAGAAAACTGCAAGTAAACAATGTAGCCAGAAAAAAACTTGCTGATGTAAGAACAGAGGGCCTAGATATGGATGTAAGGATCAAGCATGGCAGAGACCTAGCTTGGTTCAGCCTTTCTTAGGTATATGAAGAAGGCTTTTTACACTCTCATTAAGGAGGGTAGATATTTGAACAACATCAGAGTGATGGAAGATAGGCAGATAAAAACGGGCCTAGTTTTCAGGTGCCCCTCGGGAAATTTCCAACATGTTTCTAAACTTCTCTTAATTAGTACTGTCATAAGTAAATTGCTAAAAGCTTCTTATTCAAAAGACATTCCTGATAATGAAATCCTGGTGTAGTATACAAAGGGCTGAGGCATAGTCGGCCCTCAGTAATTTTTCATCATCCCTTCCTCTGATTTGAGGGTTTCCTGATCTGATTTACAAGACCCAGCTCAGTTGTGAGAGTCCGTGTCCTGCGGTGAATACTGGTGTCTGAAGGGTTTGCAGGCAGCAAGGGGCAAACCGAAGTTAGTAAATGCCCAGGGGCCTGCATTTCACCTTTGTCTGGCCTGGAGACATGGATCCTTGCACATGAGGTGTCATACAAGAAGAATAAATAGAAAAAAATGCTTAATTACAATGCATGAAACACAGAGCTAGATTGGTGAGACGAGCTTTAGGAGGCTTAGATTCAATAGCCTCCAACATCACAAGCTTCACTGGTGGACCACTGCAATTGCAGAACATTTGACTGTGTATGTATCTGCTTCTTCTTAGTCCAAAGAGAAGTATATTCTTTTC